>JAFBJS010000349.1:55705-165235 GCA_016785265.1 Paraplagusia blochii | reverse complement strand
GCTGAGTGTCAGCACAGAGAGTAAGATGAGACAGTATTAATAACTTCAATCACATATTTGTCCAATGGACTGATGAATGTATGATGAATGAATGATGTCAATGTATGTTTACAGCCGAGCGGAAACACATTTTGGGGGCAGTTGGTGGCCTAGTGGTTAAGGAAGCAGAGGCATAATTTCCAAAAGGATACTCCCGAGGGATTAAAATTAAAATAAACAATAATTCAGGGAAAATCATCTGCATATATCGGTTAGTATCGGTATCAGAAATTAAGTGTTTTGACAAAACATCCCTATTGATAATCAATGTTCACGTTGTTACAATACAATGCAGTAGCAACAAATGACCAGCAGATGGCAGCAACCATCGAAAGCTAATAACCAGATGTCTGTACCTGGATTCAAAAAATAATGAAGAAAACCTTTTTCTTTTACATGTGAAAAAAAAACAACATACCACACGGAAGTAAAATGAACATATTTTGAAATAAAGCCTAAAAAACTCTGCCTTTTTCACTGTTGAGTTGGCAGCAGTGGCCTGGCAGTTAAGGAAGCGTCTGGAGTCCACATGGATCCAGGTTTTAATCCTGCAGCTGCCAGGTTTGGACCTGAGTCAAACATCTCGGCAGTCTTCCATCACCTGAACCTAATTTCAGCCTTGTCGACCCGTTCAGTCACCTGCTGCGCTGAGACACACTCACACTCCTTGAAGACGGACGTCTCAGGAGGACGTAGGCTACGGATGGTTGGATGTTCCATTTTACCTGGGTGTGGATTTCCTCATTAATTGAACGCTTGGCCTCCTGTTTCTTCTTCACTGCCAGCAGCTCCACCAGAGGTTTGATGGTCATCCCCTGATCAAACAGAGTGACGGGAAGAGTCATTTAAGTTCTCACAGCAGAATCCATTATTCACCAAAGAAAACCAAAAATCCCAACCAACAACTTCACTTTTAGATGTGCTACTCAATGTTGTGTGTAATCCTAATCTGGCTCTGGGTCTGTTCTCACTATCTTTAATGGGTGACCTGTGGGAAAAAGCTTGACATTATTCATTACATTATGACACCAGTTGCTTCACCAGCCTGAGTTTTATTTCCAGTGCCTCTGGCAGAAAGTAAATGTTTCCCATAAATTTGAGATAAAGTTTAAAACCACAGAGATGGAACATGTGGAGCACTGGAACAGGTACCAACAGGTCAAACGTGGTGCAGGTCCTGAGATTCATCTGAAGGAGAAATGGTTGGAATTGAAGACGTAGAAGAAAAGAGAGAAAAGACCTGGGCAAACTAAGGTCCGTGGCCAGATGTGGCCCATACAGCTTTGTAATCCGGCCCCTAAATCTTTTCAGAATTATGTCATTGGTTTGTATTGTGATTATGATTCTGCCTTTGTCCTTTAATGCCCACATTTTCCAAGGCATAAGGAGATAATTCTCCTGTTAACTTTTTACCTGCACAAAGACGGTGAAGAAGATGACGGTGATGATGGCGGTGAGGAACATCTCTCTCATGGGAAAATGATCTTTCTTCAACAGGAAGCCCAGGGAGAAGGCGATGGCTCCTCGCAGGCCACCGTAGGCTATGATGAACTGGTCCTTGGTGGTCAACTTGACGATCCGGAAATTGTTGATGATGAAGGTCAAGCCCACCACGCCTGGGTAAAGGTAACACAAAGGGATGTTTGTGATGAACATGTGATAAACTCCTCTCAGTCACAGCTGCAGGTCTGTCAAACTGCTAACTAGTTACTTTACTCCTGGTTACCCTCAGCAGTACTGACCTATGACTCGTGCCACCAGACACAGGATGACAGTCACCGTGACGAAGGTCCAGTTCCAAGAGTGAGGTCCGTCCACCGTGGCTACGCCCAGAAAGATGAAGATGAGTGTCTCGCTGACGCTGCTCCACATTTTCAGGAAGTACTTGATGGTGGTGTGAGACTTATGGGATATGTTGGCCTCAACGTATGGACGCATCACTGCTCCACAAGCAATTAACCTGTAGATGGAGGGACGGACGGACTCTGTAAAAATGTTGCTAATCAGATCAAAATCAACATCAGGTCACACACCGTTTACATTAGTAAAATTAAAAAAAAGAATCTGGAAACCAGGTGTAAGGAGTAGGCTGAGATGTCTCCAAAAGTCACTGGTCAGACCATGACACTACTGTACAATAGGTGGCAGTATATTCCTTAAAACATTGTTCTCCAGTATAAGAGACAATTTCAGGTTTTGGAACAGAACATGGGAAGAACTTGTTCCACAGACACTAACAGTGTTCTCCAGTGTTCCTGTGAAGAAAGATTTCCACTTCCTGTTTTGACATTATTCCCTGTTGTCCAATATATTGACAGTCAATCATTGGACCAGACCAGTTGGACTTTTACCAGAGGTCATATGAAATCATTTATCACAAAAGAAATGTGGAATGTGGAAAAGTGCAACTGCAAAGGAAACAATGTTGTATCTGTCTTAGAAAATTCCTTTCCAACAGCTGATTGTTGGAGGTGAGAGTCTGGAACAAGTGAACAAGTGATTGTGCAATGATTTCTTCACATCAGTCTGGTCACCACTTCTGTTTCCTTATTCTGTCATGCATGGAATTAAAGAAATGCAGTTGCTCAGTCAAAGCACTTGTGGTTTATGTCAGTATTGATTTCGTATTTGGGACTTAGCGAGGTCACATGCTCGCCGTCATGAGATGAAAAAAGACAACACTGACAGATCCACTTCATCATGTCAGGTGCTGATAGCCCAGGGCTACAGGCTTCAGAGGGAATTGTCCTTGTCCTTGCAGAGAGACACTCAGTGGCCCTGACCTGGTGATTTAGAGTCTTCCCTCCTGCTGTCTCCAGCAACTATAACTTACACAGAGGAGGGACGGTTGGAAGTGTGAGAGGGAGCTGATGAAAAATGACACCAGAGAGAACGTCCAGATGCCTGGTTTAGATGACATTAGAGGAGAGATGAATTCATTACATCTCAGCTTTTACTCTGTACAAATCTGCCAGCGTGCACAGCTGCATCACAGTCAAAGAGCTGGAATTAAATGGATCTCCACTGCTGTGGCCATGACGTCCAATCACAGCAGCAGCAGCAGCAGCAGCAGCAGCAGCAGCAGCAGCAGCTGGCTGTAACATATAGATAAACCACAGTGACTACTTCAGCCATGATGCTGGAATTTTTATGTGACCTCTCTTCTCTGCAGTGGCCGTCCCCTCATCGAGGAGTAAGTGGCTGTGGCTCCAGAGGCCTGTGCAGCTCTTTAGCTTCTGAGCACTGGGTCACTGCAAGATCACAGCTGACTGATGAACAAAACCACCTGAATTATACAACGATGAGGGACAGGCTGGAGCAGAAGCTTCAGACTGTGAGGTTACACCAATCTCACACGTCACACTTTTCAGTTTTCTTGCAAACCAACATATTGTCACTGTCTGTTTTTTTGCACGATCACAGAGCGTTGATATGACAGTTCAATTATACTGCATCTCATGTCAATTTCATGTTGCTTTCTTTTCCTCTATGTTAGGCCTTATTTGACATGAGATCCAGGGTCAAAACACTTCACACTTAACTACAGATTGTAGGACATGACGGTGACAATTTTTAGTTGTGACTTTGTGTTTAAAGCACAAATAAAACCATTTCCATAACACAATATAAAAGTGTGCTTTCTTTTAATTTAATTTCTATCCACTTACGCCATGATGCCCGACAGGTGGAACATCTCAGCGGAGAGGTACGCCATGTAGCTGTACACAAAGACGAAGAGCGGCTCGATGACCCGCGTGTGTGAGGTGAAGCGGGAAGTGAAGGCGGCCAGGATGCCGTAGATTGCACCGACTAAAACACCCCCTAATGCAACTACCAAAAAGGAGATGATTCCAAGGAAGACGTCCATCACTGTTACCGTGCCAACACCAGCAAACTCCTCGAAAAGATGGTACAGCACCTGAGGAAAAAGAAGACAGAGACAGAGACAGAGACAGAGAGTGAGACACAGAGACACAGAGAGAATCCTCTGAGTAATTTCATTAACAATGTTAAAGTAATTACTGTATATGTTTTGTTCAAACAGCACATGACATTATGGCCCTGGGCCAAGAACACAAATGTGATCCATCACTAAACATCAAAAGAAAGCAGAACGTTGGACGCGTCTTCAGAGACGTTCACAGACATGAATCCGGAGGAAGTCTGGACGTGAGTTCAGAACAGGGTCATGTGAGATAAATGCAGAAGGCAACAGAATGGGTGAGGGCCGTCAAAAGTAAAGCGGCCAGGAGGTGGAGCCAGACCCAGCTCTGATATATCCAGAACTCTTCCTGGTTCTCCTCAGGGATTTGTTACTAAGCCTGGAGGAGAACGTCAAGTTTGTGTTCTTACCTGCCTACAATAGACTATTAAGGAAATGCCTGGTCATGTGGTTACCTGTCTGACAGCAGCTCAATCCAAGTCACCCTCCCTGGGCTGTGGTTTTAATGGAACAAAGCTAATTTGTCGGTAAGAAGGAAAAAAAATGCTTTTAATTATAGCATCAAACTACCATTGTTTTGGTTCAGTTAATGTTAGATTAATGTTCAACCCTGGTCTGGATTATTTACGTTTTTCTTTTTTTGTCATTCTTCCAACTAACATGGAATCAAAATGGAACAAAGCAACATGTGTGGAACCTGGAGAGTCCACCTAGGCGCGAAAACCAAACAGCAGGGGGCGCCTGAACAAGCTGAGGGTTTGGCTCTGAACTATTTGTGTGCGGGATTAAAAAGAAATATTAAAGATATTGGAAATATTGATCGAGTATTTTCTAATTAAAATCCAATATTGACAAATGATACGTTCCTCTCTTCTGTAAACAGAACTAAACCCACGCTGTTTCCAATTTGTTTTATATTGTACTCTGATTTTGAATTCCCTACTGGACCTGGGTAACAACCTGCTGTCCAGTATTTTACTACATGCTCCATAAACACTGCCAAAGCGTTCCTTCTCTCATGATCTACGGCTGCTTGGATATTCTTCGACAGTGACAGTGAGTGTCAGTCGGCCTGAGTATGTGCTGCAGCTAAACTTGTACCTGCAATAATAACATATGACCTGGAGACAATGACCCCTGGGAAATGTGCTGAAGAGGATCTACTGTACGGGGGGAGAGAGATTTATGAGGTGGGTGAGTCGGGCAGAGACCATGCAGACACAGTAGGGGTGTGTGTTGGCGAGAACTTCAAAGCTTTCAAATTTGATTCCTGGGTGTGTAGAAAAAATTAAAAGTCTAAACAATTTCACATTCACACTATGGCACTTTTCACCACAGGAACCATGGAAACTAAGAAAAATATAAAAGTTAATGTGAAAATGCTAAAATATTCTCAGCCTTCCCTGAGCCAACGATATAATCTGGAGAAGTTGGGCAACCAGATTATAAAGCTAAACTGGCTGCATCCAACCACAAGGCCCTGGACGAGATGATAATAGTGATGAAGGAATCAGTGTCACTATTTTACTTGGACATAATCCAGAAGCCACAACACAATCTAATCTGTGATGTGTACAACTCGACCCCTTATCTCACTTTTTATTGGAGCGCTGATTAAACAATACTTGGTAACCGTGGTGACAAATTCCACTCTAAATTTAGTCACTTGATGAGTTGACTCACCACAGTGACGGCATCATTCAGCAGGGATTCACCAAATACCAGGATGTGCAAAAGTTCATTGATGTGAATTTCCTCAAACACTGCCAGCACGGCTACAGGATCCACCGCTGATATGATGGAGCCGAAGAGCAAGCACGGCAGGAGCTCCAGCTGGTGAAGATCAGAGGGATTGGATGGCTGGATCTGACACACAGCGTAGAGCAGGCCGCCGATGAAGAAGGCGTTCCACAACGTCCCGACCACGGCAAATATCAGGATGGTGCCCAGGTTCTCCATGAAGGGGCGGATGGGCAGGAAGTAGCCAGCATCGAGGATGATAGGGGGCAGCAGGCAGAGGAAGAACAATCTTGAGTCCAACACTGGTGGGACCTGCTCTCCTGCTAGTTTGATTAGCCCCCCCACCAGGAGGCCCACCACTATCAACAGGCAACTTTCTGGCACGATGCCGGACAGACGTGGAATCAGGTGAAAACCTGGGAAGACAGAAGGAAAAAAAACAACTTAGGATTATGGTTCCCCAGCCTAATGTAGCTCTTTGTGTTTAAACCAGTGTCAGACTGATACATCAGACCAGTACAGTTTATATTGGATTAAATTGAACTGTATTAATCCCTAAGGAGTTCCCTTCAGGAACCTATGGATGACTGGTAGATGGCAGATAAGAAGAGTTTTATTTCTGTCACTTTAGCTTCAGCAACAATTCCCCCAGGCGTAGAATCAATACAAATCAAATTTAAACTTATCTAATGAAATCTCATTTTATCTAAAACACTTCACAGTATCGCTCTCATTTCAATGGTTGAGTGTTTCTGTGGTTTCGTATGAATTTTATTTGCTGGTAAAATGCTCTGAGGAACCCTGGCCCTGCAGGGAACACACCTACATGACATGTTCACAAACCCCAAAAGGCTGCAGCCTGTGGTAAACTTGGTTTTTTGAGACCTTTGATTGTTGCATCAACAACCTGACAGTATGAAATCAAGGAGTTCACACAATTACAGAAGCATCGAGTTGCAACATATTACACCTGCATGAGCAGTAGTGCCCCCCCCACCACGATCACCACGATCACCACCACCACAACTAATTCTAACTTCTGCTTCACATTCAGCAGGTGCTCAGAAGTTCAGATCCTCAAGTCAAATAAACACAATAATCGCTGTCACTATACAATATAATACAATGTGAAGGAGGATGGTGACAAACACACGGTTCATCAAACTAATAACTGTGGCAGAGTCTGTTCTGGACTCTTTCCACCGTTTAAGGTTCTTCTGAGCTCAGCTGGTCGTCACTGACGCTGTGACCTTTTCACACAGACGACATTAATGCAGAATTACTCAGACAGGGCACATGGGTTTGGCTGATCAATCCAAGTTTTTAAGTTCAAAGTGCAGGAGGACCTCAGCTTTTGAGGTGTAGAAGAAGATATTACTGAGCACCCTTTGCATTTACATTTGAACATGGTAAGCTTATTTTATGCTGATCCCTTGAAAAAAATCATCCAAACCTTTGTGCACAGTCGTGGGCTCACGTTCAGCTTCGTGGAAATGCGTGTAACAATTCAATTTTGGAGAAAATAGTTTCACATAATTGAAACAACCTTTTTTTTCAATTATCTGTGAAGCCCTGAGTCCCCGGGGTGATGCACATCGTAGAGCAGAGGCAGCTTCTCAGAAAGCAACCATTAACGGTGATTCTTTTCCAAGCACAAAAATCTACTCCCCGGACAAATGACTGTAAAATCCTGTCCTTTCAGCTCCACGCCACCGGCTCATAAAGCTTCTACAGGGCCACAAATGTCACCTCTTTGTTCTGGTGCCAGGTTTCACATGAAACATGGAATAAACACAGACCAAGTTGTTACATTCTGATGGCACGAAACAACTGTGGCCTTTACTGAAATAGTCAACACCAGGGAATAGAGACTTCAAGCCTTTCAAGTCCCTGAAGATATATTTACTGCACACAAACACAGCAGAGTGGTGTGTTATTTTTCAGCTGTCACTATCTGAATCAACTTACAGCTGACACACAAACACACAACAGAAACATGAACCTGCTGGAGACACATGCCACCAAGACAAGGTGAAGTACATCAGCACAGTCGATAACAGAAGAAGTCAAACATGATTAACATTAGTGCCTGACTATGAAAGTTTAAGGTACATTAACAACAACAACACCCTTTTCTTTGTGTCCAAATATCAAATGTCAATTCTTATCAATTCAGCATCATCTGTGTCGTACCAATAAAAGCCCCGTAATAATAATAATACAAGACCTGACTTCACATTTGGAAAGGCAACAGAGATTGTCAGAAGAGGTCATATGAATGTCCAGTGCCAGAAAGACAAACCAGCAGAAACAATATGCTCTGCTGTGCATCATCATTTCAGGAGACACATCACTGTTCTTTAAATGGACACTGCAGTCCAGGCATCAGACAAAGCGTCTCAGCAGTCACTGCAAAAACAACCTCAACATTTATAACAACTGACAGATGGGATGGATGTCAGGACTTTAGGAGACAGGTTTTCTGAGCCCACAGAAAGACATTAGCAATTAGCTGCAGACACGACATGGAATTGTTTTGAGGGCGACACCCTTTGACACAATATCCAGTAAGAATGCAACACCCTGGGGCAGAGAAGACAAGAGTGAAGAGGTCTGTGGAAGTGAAGTCGAGTCTCCTCACATTTACACAACACCGTGGAGCAGCAGTGAAGTCAGTAGTCATTACATCACAGTTGTCACTGTAACTTCTCACACTGTCAACCAATGAGAGCATGTGTACTGTTAACAGTGGAGTATTAAAATATTGATAAATATCAGGACATTTTATTTTTATTTAATTCCTTCTTTTAGAGGAGAACTGTATCTTATCAATATTCTACAGCATTAACACCTGAACACACAACTTCATGAGTGACCAGCATGTAGTCATTTAAAACCAAGAGATTTAAAAAGGGAAGGAAATCGTAAATGTTTAAGAACAGAACTTTAACGACCTGTTCCTTCCACAGAACAAATGTGGAAAACTGAAGCTTTACCTTTACAACTTCAAAACTTTCTTCCTTGTTTGTTAAAATAAACATACTATTTATTTATTATACCTGGGAAATGAGAAAAAAAATGAAACATATCTGTTTAACCCTAAGATGTCCATATCTTGGGAGATTCTTATCATTGAAGGAACATTCAGTCAAGTTAACAAAGTCCCATGTTGGACCAAGATGAAACGACATCAGCTGTGACTATTGGACATCTGTAAATTCTACTGTTCCCTGTGCCTCAGGTCCATGAAGAAAAGTTTTATTTGTTTTCAGGAAACTTTACAAGTAAACGCCTCCACACACGTCCCAACACAGTCTTCAGCTGTGTTAACAAAGAAAGTCTGTGGAAAATGAACACAACAGAAACTTTATGTGACTTCTAAGAATGAGCTTTACGCCATCTGGTCGTTTCTGATGAGTGGTTCAAGATGTTCACAGACTTCAGTCAAACCTAAGGCTGAAGGATTGAAACATCTCAAATGTCTACAGAATCTACTTAGTACTATATTATTACTCTAAAAAATAGTATTGATGAGTCACAACAACCAGGGAATTGGCCACAAAACTGCTGGTGTGGATGCAATTATGACAGTGACTTTATTGCAGATTCACACAGAAAGAAAAAAGAAAAAAAAGTTGAGGAATGTGGTGCAACAACAGCAGAAGACGTAGAAATCCAATAGTTTAAATATTGACAAAAGATATTGAACTTCTTCTTTAAGAGACCTGCACTCAAGAAAAACAAGCAACACCAGCTCCATGTAAAACAGAGTAAAAAGTAATAATTTTAGATGGAGGCTTCAAGAAACAATGAAGATGGTCTGGCCATTTCCATAGAGACAGAGTGAGAAGCTCAGTCATCCGGCATCGGCCCAGAGTAGAGGTGCTTCTTCTTTACATTAAGTCAGATGGGTGGATGAGGCATCTGGGTGAAAGACCTCCTGAAAGAAGGAGGCCCAGGGGAACACCCAGGACACACTGAAGGGATCATATATTTTAGTTGTTCTGAAAATTCCTCAGGATTTCCCTGGAAAAGTTGGACAAAGGTTTTAGGTAGAAGGACGTCTTGTCTCTCTGACCCTCTCTAGGATGGATGAAGATCAGATCTGATGGACAGCCTTTTGAAAAGTCTAACCTTTGATAAAATCATGAAGTTTCAAAGAACTATACATTGGTCCAGAGATCTCGTCCTTAGAACAAGACAAGACTCAAAGACAGAACAAGATGAGCTCAGAGACTCCATCATTCCTACTGATCTCAGAGTGAGTTCATACGAACCCCCACATTCACACCTCGACTCAGGTGAACCAGGTGAGCCGTCCCTGGTGTAAGTAGGCCAGGGTGTGGATGTACCTGCATTGTTTACCACAGAGTCTCTGTGTTCAGGCACTGAGCCCTTGAAAGGTAAATACCAGGAGTTTACCATCAGTCAGTTTGGAAAGTGGAAAAACTTGCTGCTGCCTGGTTTGGTTGATCTTTTTTGTCATATGTAAATAAGTATATGTTAATTGTAATAATAGACAGTAACTTCCTCTTTTCCAAATGACAACATCATTTATTTTACTAGATTCATTGGTGATAAATGATATAAAAATACAGACACTGTAAAATTTCAAGTATTTCTTCTGTGTGTAGTTTAGGTTTGTTAACTGATTTTTAAACTGGCTAATCATGTAGATTAACCAGGGATAATCATTATCTTTCACTAGATTTACAGGTTATTTTATATATAACATTACCTAATCTATTCAATAAGACCTTTGGCTGTAGACCCTGTCCTTTGGTCTACTGTGGTCGACCAGGACTGCTGTAGTTGATGTTAGCTCTTGGTCAAACATTGGTCGTTCACACAAGAGCCTCAACAAAATCACACTGTCTGTCTGTCTGTCTGTCTGTCTGTCTGTCTGTCTGTCTGTCTGTCTGTCTGTCCCTCCCACTGATTAAAGAGCAAACTGCTCAGATCTTAATGCTATAAACACATCACTGCACTGTTGCCTCCAGCGCTTGTTCACTGGAACTCAGAATGAATCTCACAATGGGCAGCAACACTTAACGCACTGCCAGGTCAAACCAGCTTGACTGACTCTGGCCTTTGGTACTTACTACAAGTGTGGAGCCACAGCACAGGAGATAAGATAGTGTAAACAGCCAGCGGGAATGAAAGAGACACTCGAGCAATGTTGTCAACCCATAATGTATAGAGATAAACAAGATAAATTTTGTGTGTCCAACAATGACATGCCTCATCAATCTTGCTTTTTTTTTTATCCAATATTGACAGTTGCCGAGCCCTTGCTACACTCCCTGCCAGAACATTTTTGTAATGAGGTTTTCCTCCGGCCAGTAAAGAGGAACAGCTCTTTCACAGTCATGAATAAGTACACAACCGTCAGCACAGCCCAGTACCAGTCACGTGTTCACAGTTTCCAAAGCCAGGTGTTGTGTCCTGTCGTCAGGTGACCAATAATGCATGGTTGGCCATGCGTTCAAGTGAGCATAAAAGATTATTTTTAATTTTTGGATCTCTTTCACCAATAACAGGAAGTAGAAATGTTCACGGTAATAATCATGTGACTACAACTCTTCATTTTTACAGGTTTTCTTCAGCTAAGACCTGAATATTGAACAGTCACAGTTTTGATTCTTTCTGATAAATGTGCTTGTTTTTGACAAAAAGTTCTGTGTGAAATAGTTGAGCAGTGAGTCCAAGTTTTATTGTGTGATGTTGACCATCGCGCTCCTCAGGTTGCTTATGCAAGACTAATGCTGTTTAAATAATTTATAACGGCACACTGCTGGTATATGGTATTGTATTATGATTCCAATGCTATATCTCCAATGAAGAGTGTTGGTTTACAGAGTCAATGGTTGGCCAGGGTGTGTTTCCATGGTGCTTTGGCAGCAGTGAGGTCAACACTGCTGTAGTAAATGGAATATAAACTACACGTAAGGTTAGGTTCATAAAACAATGAAATTCACTGACTGTGCAAGCTGTAACTGTGGGCTTCATGCACAACATTTGGACATTAGTTCATATTTATGATTGGAAGAAGATATCAGAATTATCTCCTGCCTTTGAAGGGGCCGTCCTGTGGGTGGAGTCTGAGTCACAGTCAATAAATCTTTATGGAACCACCAACTTTGACTGATAAGAGATTGCTCAGGGTAAATGATAACAGTGAAGAATATTGATCAACCAAAGAGGACACCTCTGAGAATCAACGGAAGCAGGTTGGAAATCATTGCAATTAGGAAAATGACCTAAATGTCCCGTTGCCTGGAGGAAGGATCATTGCTTTTGGCCCCTTTGATACATGCACAGAATTGATAACCATGAAGCCTCTTCATTCCAACACCACCTCCAACGACTCCTGGTGTAAAACCTCAAGGTGAACTACAATCCCGAGGAAACATTCACCTGAATGACTCAGGTTCTTCATGGAGATGTGGAGGAAAACAATATAAAGCTCAGGAGCTTAAGAAGACGTCATTTTATTTTCTAAGACATTGAATGTCAGAGCTCCAGGATCTATGAATAGCTTTGACTTTGTTTCTAAGGTTTGGTGTTTGGAAGGTTTCCCATAATGTACTTACAGTGAAGTTAAAAAGTGAAACAGGAAGCACATTTACTACATTAATAAATCATCTAAATAAAAAGTCATACAAATAAAATAATACAAAACACTGTCAGCAACCATGTTCAGCCATCTTAACTCCACGAGGAGACACTCACTGTTGAAGCATGAATAATAAATATGATTAAAGGTCGTCCAGGATGTGGTGGCAGCCAATTAGTTGCATTACTTATTACATATTGTTTACTTCACAATAATGACATTTCAGTACATGTCCCAGTAGAAACCATTTATTGCTGATCAATTCAATTAAAAACTAAAGAAAAACTGATTGACAGACTATTTTCTTTAGACTTCATTTAAGGTGTTGGTTGCAGTTCCAGTCCCAATCCACCCACAGATCAAATAACCTCTTTGTGTGGTATTCTACATCTTTGAGGGAAAAATGTCCCGTCTATAAATTGATTTATGAACGGGTGTGGAGACTAACAGGTCGTACTAAACATGTCACAAAGAACACTGGGTCACTGGAATCCATCAACTAACGTTTACATTAGTACAAAGGTGTGTCACCTGCCCCCAGTACTGCCCTCATTATGACCCTCATGACAGGAACCAAAGTTCAACACAGTTATCATTTTAAAATGGACGTTTGACAAGATTGATATTGTTTACTCATGCGGCTGACAGGAAAGTCATATTAGTTTATTGGTACTGATGGTGTCTTGTTTATGCAGTAGGTCTGTTGGGTATCACAACATAATAAACTGGGACTATAAGGTCACCTGTCACGACCTCCTTAAACGTGATCAAACTATTGCACAGGCAGAGGATGGAGGGTTTCCTGTAGCTTAAACATCACATTTGAGTTTCATTTGCAGGATTATTTCAAATGAAGCTAAAAAAAAAGTTTTGATCAAACACAAATCCCTTTGAGGTTAATGTACCATCTCAACTTTGAGATGTATTAGCAATAATGTCAGCTCAGGTAAACCTCAGCGGCTACCATACTGCCACTGCGCAGTATCGTGTTAACGGAGGCCCAGCACCACATCGCCTCTGCTGCTACAGACTCACACCATTTGTGCCGTACACAATATCAAGATTCAATCCCTCATTCACTCACTCTTGTTGTACTCATCTCTTATTTGTGCCATGTCCTTGTTCTGTACCTTCACTGTAATCTATCCAAACCAACCCTCTCTCTCTCCCTCCCTCCCACCCTCCTTATCCTCTCCCACTGGGAGACAGAACTCCTTGCCAGAGAGTGAGGCGGTGTTCTCTACACTAACTACACATTGCCGCTGTCAGGCAGGTACGCCTGTCCCAAACAACATCTCCTTTGATCGTTTTGCAAAGTTAGCAATCTGGTATATAGTACAGGAATAGACGAGAGAAGATGACAAGGGACAAAGGTTGAGAAGGGATGAGGACACTGGTGTAAGAGAGGAAACTGACAATGATAAACGTGTGTTTTCAGATGTAATCCTAGAGCGTACATCACAACACTGAGGAAGAGAAACACAGCAGGCAAACAACAACATTGCTGAAGATTTTAGGTGTTGAAAACATGGCAGCAAGTTTCTTTCCATCATGCACACTGCTGGAGCAGGTTGCTGAGTCATCACTGACGCAAGAGGAAGTGCAGCCCTGGCAGAAGACACAGGGAAGTGAACCCACAAAGCTGACAGGTTTGATGTGAGACTGAAAATTAAGATTTTTGTTTCCACAAGTCTCCATTTGAAACGTCTCGGCCAGGCTCTTATGGACACTTTAGTGCTGTCCACAAGGTTCAGAGACAGAAGTTATTATTTCTACAGGTGTTGGATTGAATAATGACCCCAGAATGGGACGCCTGTTTTAATTACTAAATATCAGATAATATTACAAGAAATAGATTTCAGTCAACCAGACAAGGAAACAGGTGGTGAAGTTAATCTATTTGCAGTGATGTTTAAAAATGATAATATTAATAACTCTATAAAAGGTGTCATTTCAGAGGGAGAGGGGAAGTTGACTCATTATTTTGCCAACTTTTATGTACATTATTTTTGCTACTTTAAAGTCCTTTTCCTCGCACTGGACCACGCTGTGGGCCACAGGTGGGGGTGAGTTCATGCCTGGGACTGGCATCAATTAGAACAAAGATGGAGCTAAGACTGCTGCAGCACTGACAACTGAAACAACATCTATATAAAGTAACAGATGTCACTTAGATAAGAAAAAAAACATATAATAAAAAACAAGTCATTTCTCCCACAGATCTTAGAGTTAATAAACTAAATGTTGACACTATGGTTGTACTGATGTGTTACTTCACAAACATCCTATTTGTGTAAACGCAAACACTACGTTTGATTCATTATTTGATGTTGTATACAATACGACTGTCAGTTGATGTTGAAGAGACTCCTAGGTTGTGATCTTGGATTTCTTTGCTTCCTTCATGCATGCATGTATTTCTCTGTGTCGTTGTGTGACTTCAACATTAGTGGTTTCTACAGAACAGGCAGAAAAACTGGCGCTTTGTTTGTTTGTTTGTTTGTTTGTTTACCTGTTAAGGTATCTGTGCATCTCAAACGCAGAGCTCAAGAATCAAGAGACTCAAAGACAAGGAACCCAACTGTCACCGTCACCGTCAGGCCACAGGACCTGACGCCAACACGGACTAGTATTTCCTGAAAGAGCAGAAGTGAAGGCAGGGCGACGGTTGTCATGACCGCAGTCTACTCACCTAATTTCATTAGCGAGGCCAGGAGAACCCATAAGGATATCTCGAAGGGCGTCTGTATGTGGTGGTAGTCGACGCTCAGCACGGGGAAAGCCTTCTTCGTAGAGTTTCGCTCAACGACCGCTTCTTTGTGGCTGCCTGCGTTTTCCTGGTGACCAACATCCGGAGAGCTGGCTGCTCCGAGGGGAAGCACGGAGCCCTGTAGGAGCAGCAGCACCAGGAGCAGAAGCAGACCCAGCTCGGGCAAACTCCGCCCGAAGCCGGTGCGACACCGAGAACCTGTCCTGGAAGTCATGCTGTCGATCACTGAGGTCGATGACGATTATCCTGGGTTTGAAAGTTGACTTCAAACCATAACCTCCCGCCTCTGACAAAGTTGACTTTAGTCGAGTTTTCTTACATTAAACTTCGTAACGTCAGAACGTCTGCTGCTTCCAACGGTCGGTAGAGCGATCACTCGTTGATCCGGACCCACGTCGTCGGCCGGACGTCAGGTCGGTTCGTCTGCTTTCGATGTCACCGTTGAATAAAGGAGGGCGACAACGGCCGAGGAGATAAATAAAGAAGAGCAGACTTTTACAGCCCGGTTGTAAAACACAGCCGTCACTGCTCGGCTTCTTCACCACAGTCTCCAACACTAGTTCCTCCGTCTCTGTGTCTCCCGCTGTCGCCGTAGGTGAAATATGTCAGTGTTGATGGTGGAGACGGTGTAAACACCGAGACATCCATCCCCTCAGCAGCGTCTCCTCCGCTCCCTGCAGCTCCAGGACACTGACCTTGACAAGAAAGCAGGCAGCAGCTGCCACATCCTATCATCCCGTCCACCTCGTTCCACCTTAACTTTTTGCCGCCAGACTCCGGGCAGATGCGGTGGATTTTATTTTGCTCCTGCCCCGGTGGAGAGAAGTGTAGTCGGGAGCGGTTAAAGGAGCAGGGAGGAGAGGGAGGTGATCTCCTCCTCCGCTGCTGGTCACGCACTCGTCCCGGGCTCAGAGACTAGTGGTGAGCGCGCTGGTCTGAAGCTATGTTTGGCTTCGTACAACCTTCAAAACGCGCACACCCTGTGGTGGAGGTTTTGTGGATGGTAGGAGGAGAAGGAAGGTGGGGTGTAGAGGGAAGGGGTGGGCCGACTCTAGTGACACCTACAGGAATGGAGGGAGACTCATTCCTTTGCCCGAGAGTTCCAGCGTCTCAGTGACCCTGTCGTTGAATTGTCCAGAAATGAGTCAACTCATGGTGAGCCGACAGGTCCTCCTCTATAGAGTCAAGACAAAAACCAAAATCAGCCTATAAACCTCCAGTGGAGGAAGATTAGCAGCAAAGAAACGGTAATTAATTTGTTTAAAGACGATTTAAATTGTCTCTTAAGCAGGTTTTGTGTTTTTTTCTTTGTGTGTGTGTTTTCTTGGCAACAGATGTGATCTTTATACGTGAGAAAAAACATTGTGCATTAGACAATGTCTGGACTGTCACCACAAATAAGGTATGGTCAGTGCCAATTACTGTTTTCCACCATCACATGCACTTAAATGGTCTTTGCAGCTCATTCGTTCTCACTGGCCTGTTGGTCGTTTGTGTTGTTTTGTATTTTCTTTACCTCAGTATCATTCTTACAATAAAGAAAAAAGAAAACAATGAGGGACAAAGAGAAGGAAACTTAATGATCGTGGATTGGTATTTTAGGAGCTTCTCTGATCTGTCCCAACTTATGGTATCAATTTCTACAACTACAAAGCAGTGGAGCGGAAATCCTGACTATTTATTCTAAACATTCTACATGTTAAACATTTGTTTAAAGAATGCATTGACTGCTAAACTATACTCTAAAGAACAATCAAGAATATAAACAAGCAAACATTCCACTGAGCCCAAAATTCTCACAAGCTTGACATTCAATTAGATCAGTAGCAGCATAAGGAGAAAAGAGAGAAAAGACTCGTTTTACATTCGCTTGGAAGTTTCTATTCTATGTGACAAACACCAAGGAGTTGGTCATCATGACCTAAGAAAACCACTAACGATGAAGCAAAACATGTGATTAAAGATCAGGCTGATCTCCAATTCACCACCAGAGTGAGAAAGCAGCTTTATATTTTACCATGTCAGCAAACATGTCTGTAAACAGCACAGCGGTCTGTCTCTGTAAAGATTTTCTGTCGTGTTTATCTTTGTGCATAGGAATGACTTCCGTCAGGTGTAAGCAAATCTCTAATGCAAATGTGCAGCACATGTTTAAAAAGCTGTGACTTTCAGATCTTTCAAAGCTCAGTATTGTCCATGACTACATCTTATCTGAAGATAAGATAAAATAAGAATTTATTAAAAAAAATTAAGCTAAAATGATAGAAATATCACACAACTGTAACAGCAAGTGAAGTAAATAAGTATATTAACGGTTGAACATTAACTGCATGGGGACCTGTACTATACACTGGTAAATTAGCTTATGTTATAAATACACTTTTTATCACTTTTTGAGGCAAATAGTTTAATTTTGATCATCTGATTAATAATCTATCTTTTTAAAAGAGCTTATAGATTGTAGATTGTGTTAGTTAATCTTAACCTGTGCATTTTCTCTGAATAAATCATATTTTCAACACCTATGGATGACTGCTGATGTCTAGTCAGCAGGACGGAGGGATAATACTGTACAGAGAAACCACTGATGACCAGTCACCATCCACCTAAGCCCTGTGATGATGGGCTCTGAGACTGTACAGTATGTCTGCCAGCAAAGCTACAGGACATGATATTGTGAAACTTTAAGATGACACTTTTTACTACCTCACACTGTAGTAAAAAGAAGACATGAACTCAGTCCTTAAGGTTTAATTCTATGTTCTTAGATTCAGGTCTGTCTTTGAATGTCTGGTCCCAAGTAATGACCCTGAAACACTGTCGTCTTGGTAGAGTTCTGGTGCTGATGACTGGCTGAGCATGAAACCCTTCCATCATAACAGGACCAGGTTGTATTCATCACATCACATGATCACAGCTACTGCACTGTTACATGTGGAGGTTCTCCAACGTTTTACTTCATTTGTTATTCCAAGTTTCAACAGTAACGATTCAAGTTTTCGACGCGAGTGGCGAGCCCTAGTGGTCAATTGAGATAATGCAGTCAGTGATCGCCTGAATGTCCCAAACAAGCCCCGGTAAACGGTGACCTCTTGTCCATATCAGGCCGCCGAGGTATTAGAATTCTGTATAAAGGTTTTTACCCGGTGATGTTTGTTTATAATTAATTTGACAGCCGTGGTTTATTAACGCCATTTAAGCCACGTTGTTCTAAATAGAGGAGCATCTTCCGGTTTGCAAAATAAAGTTCCCTAAATAGATCATTAACAGATGTCATCAGTTGGGGCAGAGACCGGGGGACTGGGGGTCGTTGAAGACGCAAAAAGTGTTTAAAAATACAAATACAATAATTAATGCAGAGTTTCTGTACAACAGTAAATATATAGGTCATAGCAGCGTTGGCTCCACATTAACACATTATAAAAGACGTCAATAGATCCTCTACCAAACATTCGGACTGCAACTGGTAACTCGTGATCATTGGCCATCGCGCATCACATGACATAAGCGTGCGAGCGTGCGTCAGAGCGCGCGGTTGCGTTAGTTTAGTTCGACTTCCGCATGTCGCTTGTCTGTGTAGCCTCTTAGCTGTTGGACTCTTCACCGACTCACTTTCCAGGGGAAATCAACTCATGTTTCTCTGAGAAAATAACGTTGTTATATCGACGTTTGCATTTTAAACGTTGGGTTTCGTTTAGTGATTTTTATAACATCACCGCGGCCTCTGTGATGACAGAGTGGACCAGGAAGTGACACCAACAGGGGGAGACTGACTGACTGACTGACCGACTGACTGCATCATCTTCTCGGCCTGTAACTTTTCTGTCAGTCGTGTGTGTAAAACACGAAGCAGTTTCCACTCATCCACGAAGAAGGAAGTGATGAAGGTAAATGCAAACACTGTTTCCAAACGTATTTAGTTCTATTCTGAAAAAAAAGTTAATTTCCTTATATTTTTGTTTAGTTGTAGCACTTTCTGTATGGTTGTTTTTATATATTAATTTAGTAATTTACTTGGATTTATTCCTGTTTCCAATGAAGCTTGTAGGAACATCCAAAGTACGGATGTAGCAGCAGACAGTAGAGTATTTCTAGTTTTGTTAGAACCGTGTAAAGACAACTTTGTTCAGTATGGTGTTAGGCTGCAGATGCATGCAGCATGTCTGTGATTGTGCATGCTGTGGTCTTTTTAAGTTGTTTAGAAGTATTACGCACAGCCTTTTGAGCATACTCGAATAATTGAGGGTTACGCCCAAGTTTACCCTGTAAAACTTTGTTCTCTAAGCTAATGCACCTGATGAACTCTTTTGAATTGTCTTCAACAGTTGTTCTGCTGTTCCTGTGAAAAGTCCCTGCTGGTGTGGACTCTGCAACTGCTTCTCTTTCAAAGTGTCTTCTGTGCTGAGGGCATCAACAACTGTAAACTCCTCTACGAGTCAAAATCTGACAGGAAAATCCTCAAACAACTAGAGCCACTTGTGGGTAAAAAGTAAGTCACGTTAACTCCTGCACTTTCTGGGTCAACTTTGTGATGTAAGCTGAGTAAACAAGCATTTACAGCCAACTTGTTGTGTCAACAGCTTCAGCGTTGTGAACACCACTGACGGGGAGAGCTACACATATGTGTTTCAGTTATGTGGAGATGCAGGAGGTGTTCCTGGAGCAGGGATCATTCAAGTGGACAGCAAGGGCACTTCTAAGAAGACGACTGTGATCGGCATGTACAATGCCACACAAGCCTTTGGAGGAGGTGAGGCTGTGTGGTGTTAGCCCCGGTTTATTTGGGTGGGTTAGGTATCAGACTGAGATCCAGAAGGTTTTCAGGTTCAAACACAACTAAGTTTGATATGGTATAAATCAGACCTGTGGAATCTAAGACCCGGGAGCTGATGCAGCTGGTTGGGCTTTCCAATCTGGTCCACCAAACCAGATTCAGACTGGTATCCAAATTATATCATTATTTATTTTATCGTAATCCTTCAGTCTTGATATTGCAACGTCGCATAGAACAGGCTAACAGCATTTTAGCCTCGAAGGAAGGAATGCAAATTCCTTGTCATTGTGACATTGTGATCCACTCCACTGCACACAACCAAATGTGATCTCCACATTAAACCCATCACCACAGTGAACAGTGGCAGCTTTGTGCCCGTGGAGCAGTGTTTGGGGACGGGTCCATAACTCACTGGTAACCTAGCAGATGGTGGCTTCACACGTGAAAACCCTGTAGACCCAAGTCTGGTTCCCTAACAACTAGGCCATCACTGCTCCATTCATGACTTTTATGTGTCGTTCATAATCACACAAATGCTCAATCTGTCTGCTCCAGACCGAGCCCTGTCTCAAGTTTTACTATCCACTGTGGCTCAGAGATAAAACATTTACCTATGCCAGGTGTAAATACTTAGAGTAAAGTAAACTGCATTTTCCTACATTTATTAGTGAATATTGATTCCTCATTTGTTTCTGCTAAATCTTATAAATGAGTCTCGTAACTGTGTTTTGTTTTTTTTCAGATAACTTCATGATTTTGCTCTACCAAAATGGTGAAGCATATGATTCTCATTGTTCCAAGGAGAACCGAAGAGCATTTGTGATGATCTCATGCAACAGGGACAAAGATATGGTAACAAAGATGGATCATTGCGTACAAAGAGTGTTTGGATTCTAACCTTCTTTTAATTATTGAAACTACATTTATGCTCCTAATGTTGGTACTAACAAGGAGGACACCTCCCCCTCCCGCCCACTGTCCCTTTTGTCACATTTTAATTATACTTACAGTATTTTGATGTGTAATGATCCTAAATCAGTGTATTCATTGTCACTCCCAGGGCCAGCTGCAAGTGCTTCTGGAGGAAAGGGAGAGGGCGCAGGACTGTTTTTACCTTTTCAAGTTGGAGTCAAGCTCTGTTTGCCCAGCTCTTCCCTCTGGGCTCAGCACGGGCGCCATATTACTCATCATGTGTGTAAACACATTCTGCAAAGAGCCAAACAAGCTCAATGACTTTAAGGACAAGAGAAATGATCACACTGATTGTAAACTTTCTCTCTTGCAGCCTCATTTGTTTTCTGGCCATTTACCTTGTTGGTGGTTTCCTGTATCAGCGGCTGATTGTTGGAGCCAAAGGAAGTGAACAATTTCCCAACTACAACTTCTGGGTGGAGGTTGGGAACCTGTCTGCGGTGAGACCAGGCCACTTGATGGATGATTTCTATCAAATTTTAAATAAGTGTTATTTTGAAAAACATCTTGTCATTTATCTAAACTTAATCTTCAACTTAGCCTTATTTTTGTCGACATTTTATTTAAATGTAGACTTTTGATGGACTACATCCAAACTAGAATGTGCCATGTTGCCTTTGTTATATTACATTTCACAGACATTTTTATACAAAGCAATGCATTATAATGTAGTTAAGTGTTATTTGTGCCCTTCTCCCAGAAAAATACTCAAAGCTGTGTTGCTACTAAAATATTATTATTATTAATCATATTCATTATTTGTAAAACATGTTACGTTTGTATTTGGTCTAATAATACTATAATATATTATCCATCAACATACACGGAGACACTAGTGTCCAGTGTCCAAAAAAAAAGACGGTTGATCATTTTTATTCCTATCTTAACCAGATGTTCAGTCTTTTTCTTCTTTGGTCTACTCACCTCAGCACATCACGACGACATGTCTGCTTATAATAGAGTAGAATGGTTTATTCTTCCTATTGTTCATCCCTTTTACCTGGATTCATTCATCTTCTTGGTTCTAGAAGTTCTCTAGGTTTTAAGGAGTTGTTGTTGTCGCTGAAGTTAAAGTTATTCCACAGTTCTGTGTGTCAGTCGGACCAGAATATTTTCCCGCCTCTGACTTCAAACAAGCTCCTTCTTGCCGACGTACAGTCACTGTGATTGGATCACCGGTAACTTGCCTGGCAACAAGCTGTGCTCTGATTGGCTGCTAGCCGTAAAACGACTAAATTTGGCTCTGAACGGACTGCGTCGCTGTCAAGATTTTCTTCGTCTGTTTTATTAGTCGACTAAATAAATTTCGTCTCCTTTTTCACAACTTCATGTTTTCCCCTGAAAATGGTCGTTTCCCGAGTAATAGACAAACAACAACAAGGAAATGACAAACACAGCAGATTCATATAAAACAATAATATCAAGAACTACATGTTTGATACAGACTTATTGAAAAAATACACATTAGTAACCAATCGTATTACCCTCAGAATAAAACTCATTAGAAAAAAAAAGACCGTAATATTCATTAACATCAACTGGAGCCCAGGAACAGTAGCATTTTGACTCCTAGCTGACTAGTTCAGTTTTTATCTTTGGGTCGTATTCCATGCGGGGTACCTATGTCCCAGGTTGGTAACCCCCGCTTTATTCCCTGTATGTTTTACAGGACGGCTGTGACTTTGTGTGTCGGTCACGCAGTCGAGAGGAACCCTCTGCCTACACCGGACTTCCCTCCGAACCTGTGGAGGAGCAGCCGGAGGAGAGAGACGACCACTTGCTTCCCATGTGACCACAGGGTGACACATAAAGGAGATGAAAACCTCCCACTGTGTGATGGAGTTTATTCTTCCACGTAGGAGATGAAATTGCTGTTAGACATGTGTCTGCTTCTGTTCCTTATTATGGTCTGGTTCCTGTTTAAAAATACCAGATCTCAGACTTGTGCCTAGAGCAACTGCTGTTGAACTACGCTTCGTGTGAAAGGATTGTTACCCGTAGACCAGAGTGTTCTATACTCCATGCATTTCACACCAAATCTTTTGGCCTGTTACTCACAGGTTGGTCATCGCTCCATACACCAAAGTGATACGTCTGACCTTGCTCAAATCTGACCACCAATACAATAAATCAGGATAGATATTGTATTATTATTAAATTTTTCATGAATAAGCTGTCCATTTCTACTTAGCAAACTGTGTTGTTGCAGCAGCAGCAGCCTGTTATTCCTGATCTCCTTCTTGCACGCTGACAGTGACACAGAAGTGCTTTTACTTCTTGGCTTTAGTTGTTCTGTTGTAAGAAGATCGATGATATGGAAGCGCAGTGGTTGATGTAATAAGATCCTGGGAGGGAAGGTGTTTCCAGAATAGAGTAGACTTTATGTCCACATTGGTTTCTGTACTGGAAATGACTTGAACTAAGATTTATAAACCTGTTATTTTTGTTTCCTAATTTGGAGGGTTAGGCTTATCATCACTCTTTCCATCAGACACATCCACCATCATCCAAATGTCCTGTGGTTCAGTTCCGTCAATAATCTTTACATTTGTCTGTATTTAAATTAAAATAAATTATATATATATATATATATATATATATATATACAGTATATATATCACAGGCACTTATACCAACCATTTAATCTAAAATCTATTGTTGTACCAAATGTACGGCTGCTTTGCTTTAAGCAGCAGTGAAAGCACTCCAGTAAGTCCCTCACATGATTTCGATGTTAGAGTATAGCTTTCTATGAATACTTAAAATTATAGCTATTTTTTCAAACAAGGTGATTGGAAAGTAAACCTGAGTATGTAACATCAAACCTTCCTGCAGACGTCATTGAATCAGGTCTTTATGCTGAATTATCAGTTTGACGTCTTGTTTCAGTTTCCTAAATCACAGTGCAGTGGTCAGGCTGACATCCATGTTTGTAATCATCTGAATACCTTTAGATTTCTACTGTGTTTTTCACCCATATTCTTCTGTTTCTGTCCTTAATGAATTATAATGTGAAATCTGGTAATTTTTTGACACATACTATTGCAATCACGTTTGTGCAAGTCTTTAATAAAACCGAATTAAAAATAGATTGGAAGTTGTATTTGATTGTGGTTTATTATTAGAATGTAATGTGTCAGACATTGGTTCTTGAATCTTTTTTAATATTATTTATTTCTTTTTTCTGTAGATAGATAAATAGATTGAAGTATTTTTTGGATCCCAGCCTGGGCAGTTGCGTTGTAGCAGCAGCAGCGTTACATTAGGTGATAATACGGAACAGTGAAAAAAGAAAGGTAAAATTGAGCCAATGCTAAACAAATACAGAAAAATTTCATTTCATTTTATTTTTATATTTAAATATTTATTTAAAATTATTTAATCCCTGAATATACCAAAGAAATCTTCCGTGGGATTAATATGGATATATGTAATCTTTAAGACGTATCTGGAATAAATATTTCAGAAAGCACTGCTGTAATAACTGGATCAGGGGAAATGATACAGGATAACAACCGGGTCTGGCTGTCTGAGAAGTTCCACTAATGCCCTGTGGATGGCAGCATTGCACTCTCAGTCCTCTGACCTGCGGGAAAAGACCGCGGCAGAGTAAGACGTGGTCGCGGGGGTCGGAGTTTTGTTGGAGGCAAAAGGAAAGGGGGCTGTCGTTGTCGGCTGCGGGAGCTGGACCGAACCAGAAATTCTTTGGATTTTTGTTACAGTAGTAATTGCTGTATCAAGGTAGGAGGATTTTTCTCCCCGTGTTCGGTTAACGTCGCCTAATTGACGATGTGATTTTGATGTGTTTGATGCCGTGGGTTAAGTAGCAGTGCTACAGTGTTAGCACAACTAACTCAATAACGATGTTGTTTAAAACAGAAAACGCCATTGTGTTTAAACCGAAGAGAAGAAGCTGCTTCGAGTAGATATATATTTGTCTCCGCACGAGTTGGAGGTTGTGAGAACAGTAACTGAGTCCATTGTGGTTGACCACAGCAGTCCAGTCCAGTCCAGCCCAGTCCAGCTCCGTCTCTCACTAGTGATTTTCCAGCTTTCCCCTCGTTCTTTCTTTTCTCATGCATATATCAAGTTGGCAACTGGTCACTTGGAGAAAGAACACCGTTACGGTTCTCGCCGCTATCTGCTCCGCCAGGCTGGGACTCTGTCTGGCGGACTCCACCTCGGCTCCACCTCCGTGCAGGACTGCAGGGAGCGGACGGACGGACGGAGAATTATGGAGCGAGTCGGATTTTAACCAGGAAACTCTGATTGTTTCTACAGAGAGGTCTGAGCTCTCACCTGAAAAAACACCATTGAATCTCCCCGCAGTGGAAACGTAAACAGTCCGATCAGCTTTGATGAAGGGGGCGCTGCACTGACAGCTTGTCTTCACTGAGACTGAAGGAAACAAACAAGTCGAATACAATGCAAGTTAGAAATCACTGCAGCTGATGAGGGATAATTATAACATAACAACTCCTTTAAACATAACTCAAATGGAGAATGGGCTTTGATTGGTCTTTGCCAAACATACGGCCCATGGGCCAGAACCGGTCGCAAAGAGGTTGAATCTGAACCACTTCTTATTTTGGAGCAGACGTTGGAAAATAATGTGAGTCCAGGCCACAGTGATTTGACACGGGGGAGGCCAGGTCAGGAGCAGGGGAATAGAGTATTTGTAGAACCATGATTGACGATGTGTCAAAGACTTTACTATGATATCGTTAGGGAAATGCAGAAGGATAATGAAAATATAAATGAATTGTATAATATGAATGGTCAAGATTAATTTGCCCAACAGGCTACATCTGGTCCCCGGGCCTTAGTTTACACATGTCTGTTTTACAGAGTGAAAAACTTAATGTTGGTGATGTTTTAGTGAATTACTTTTATTAAATAATTATGAAAGCTCAGCCCTAAGGGATGATAAAGCTAGAGGAGACATCCAGCAGAAATACCTCAGTTTCTACAGCAACAGAGCAGGACAACTCTCTGAGATCTTCCACTGATGCTTTGTTTTTGAAGGATTTCTATCACTGTGGAATTCCACAGATATATTCTGGAATATTTTTGTGTCAATTCTGTACACGACAATTTAGCCTTCAGAAGTTTTCATGTTCTTTCTTTGGGGTATTTTTCACTCACGGTCCAAAACATTCAGATTCAGGATTAAGTTGAATGAATTGACCACAGTCATCGGTGTGAGTGTGAATGTCTGTTGTCTCTCTGTGGACAGTGATGAACTGTCATTGTCTTAACAGCTTAACAAATGCAAGTGAAAACGGTCTGTTTGTCTTTCATCATCCCCTGACTCTACTCTGACAGTTTGCTGTCACCACAACCTTTTTTTTTTTTACTGTGTATCAAAGACACCTTTGTGTGGATGTGTTTGTTGCAGCCACAGCCATGGATGGAGGTGAAGACCAAAACACCAGTACCAGCACCAATGGAAACCCACCGACGAGTGGGAATCCTCGTACACCGCAGATATCTCAGATGTCACTGTATGAGAGGCAGGCAGTCCAGGTGAGAGCTGTCGATGGTCCAGTTGACTGGAGCCTGTGTCTTTTTAAATGATATTGTGTGTTTGTTCTGATGCCTCTGGATGTGTGTTTGTGTGAAGGCCCTTCAGGCCCTGCAGAGACAGCCTCATGCTGCTCAGTACTTCCAGCAGCTGATGCTCCAGCAGCAGATCAACAGTGCCCAGCTCCACAATCTGGCTGCAGTTCAACAGGTATCAATGGTTATGACTGTGCAATAAAGATAAATACACAAGGTGAACACAAACATCGTCTTCATCCACTGGGTGTCTCCCTCCACACCAGGCTACACTCGCAGCCAGCCGCCAGTCCAGTACCCCGAGCAACAGCATGTCCCAGTCTGCTACCACCGTCAGTCCGTCTTCACTATTCTTCCAAATCTGACTCTGGTTTCTTGGACTCACTCACTGAACAATGATTTCCATTTTTTTTTCTCCAGGCCAACCACAGCACCACGTCTGCAGCCGGGACCATGACTAATCCTCGTCCTCATGGACCTGCCACCTCCGCAACAAGTCCTGCCCTCAACCAGTCAGTGCTGCTGGGCGGGAACTCAGCAGGACAGGGCCAGATGTATCTGAGGGTGAGTCCGGAGACCAATTTGGACAGTCAAATTTTACCTTGGAAAGAACGGTTCTCAAAGTTTAATTTGTGCACCACTTGTAGTGTAGTGTTTTTTTAGTGTTCATGTATTTTAGACCAAAATTTAAGAACCAGATGTCGGGCTACTTTATTGTCCAGTGTGGCTTTGGTTGGAAAATGTAATTCCCTTTTGAGTGTTTGAGAAATAACAGTATTTATTAAAGTTTTTCAACCGCTCACAGCAGTGGAGACTGTGGAAGAGAGGAGAAGAATAGAGTGGAGTCAGGATGGAACAACTGGAGAAAAGAGTCAGGAGTGATCTGAGATAGAAGAGAGTCAGCTAAGGTGGAGGGACGGTGGAGAGACCAGCCATGATGGGTGGATTAGAGACACTAGGAATAGAGTTGAAGATGCTGCTGAGATTGTCTTTTGGAGAGACAAGGATGGACAGGATCAGGAATGAGGTGATTAGAGGGACAAGACAGACAGGAAGGTTTGGAGAAAAAGAAGCTGGAGAATACAGATTGAGATGGTTTGGACATGTTCAGAGGAGGGACAGTGGAGACATTGGTAGAAGAATGATCCTAGAGATGGAGCTACCAGGTAGGAGACAAAGAGGAGATTGATGGATGCAGTGATTGAGGACATGGAGGTAGTTGGAGTCAGAGTAGAAGATGGAGAGAACAGAGGGAGATGGTGAAGGATGATTCACAGTGGAAACCCTTGATTCTTGCATATACTGAAGACACTGCTGTCATCACTGCTGTCATCACTCAGGTCAACCGCTCTCTCAGAGCTCCACTGGCCTCACAGCTCATCTTTATGCCTGGTGGTGCAGCAACCGCCACTGTGGCAACGGTGGCCCAGACTCAGCCCCAGCAGCAGCAGCAGCAGCAGCAGCATGAAGTTGCTGCTACACCTAGTGCACAGTCAGACATGGACCAGGTTGGACCACAGTTTGATGATGTTTGAAGCACATCTGTCTGTGATCACCGAGTCATTTCCTGATGATATCTTCATGTTGCAGGTGCAGAACCTGGCTCTTCACTGTGCCTCCACTCCCAGAGCAGTTACTGTCAAATCTGAGCTGCCAGACAGGAAAGACGTTTCCAGCTTTCCTATTGGTCAGCAGCAGCAGCAGCAGACGTATTCTCAGACAGCGCAGCAGCAGCAGCAGGTGCAACCACAGCAGCAAATGGTCAAACCCAGTTTCCCTCAGCAGACTTCGGCCAATGCTTTGACTGTAAAAACCGGGAGCCAGGGCTTGACCGCGGCGTCCGCCGCTTCAGTAGTTCCGTCCTCCAGCTCCTCCGCCGCGCTCCCTCTCTCCCAGCTCCTCCTGTCCTCCTCCGCAGCCCCCGTCATCTTGGTGCCCACCTCCAATGTTCCAACCTCCTCTCAGGGCTACCCCATCGGTTCAGTGACTCCAAAGACCAACGTGAACACTCAGACTCTGGTGGTGCAGCCGCTTCAGCAGAGCAACACCTCCACGGATCAGAAGGGTCCCATCCCCATCCAGCCCAAGACCGCTCAGGGACACCGATTGCCCGTGCAGTTACCCCCTCGACACCCTCCGCCCATTCTCCCCGCCCCTCCCAGCAACAGCCAGGCTGCCTCAGGGCCACACAACCCTCCCCACATCCCCGTGCAGCTGGTCGGAGCCCGGCAGGGTTTGGCTGGAAACGCTCAGGCGGTGCCTCTGGCTCAGGCTCGGAGCAACTCTTCTCAGGAATGTAGCGGGAACATAGGTGTGGTGTCCAACAGCAGTGCTTTGGTAAGGCCCACAGGTGACACTTGTTGCTCTGTCCTAGTTAATATTTTAACACTATTGTGTCATGTCTGTCCAATCAGCAGCAAACAAAGCCTGTCATTGGCTCACTGAAAAGGAAATCCGACTGTGACCCCACCAACGAGATGGTCACAGAATCATCAGACTCCACATCTGTGAAGGACTCGGCCCCTCCCTTATCACCAGCTCCTACCAAGGACTCAGGTTTGTCCACTTCACTACAGTCCAAACACATCTGAAAGTGAATGTCTCTCTGACATGGAGTGGAGGGAAAAGGTTTCCAGACACTGGAGTTAATGACAGGACTGATAAATATTTTGATTTGGGTTTTTTTTATTACTATTTTTTGGTAAATAACAAATTAAAACGTAAATAATGTGTATCAGCTTGTGTCTGTTTAATGCAGCCACATATATTGAAGCACCAAAATATATTTACACTATATTTTATTTTTGATTCTACTCATTTCACCCACTGTACATGATCAACATCACACAACCACATATCAGGCTCAGCTGAGATGAAGAAGAGAATTTAATCCTAAACAGATAATTGTTCACCGCTGAAGATCTTTATTTTATTTAAAACAAATTGACCTCAGGAGAGAAAGCCCATGTATGGTCCATAAACCACAGTTTGAGAACCACTTCACTACCTGGATCCTGTTGGCTTTAACTCTTGTCTGTCAGAGTCAAACCTTTATTTTATGTCGTTCACCGTAGCTCTTCCTGCGACCGCCACCTTCCTGTCCCCGCCCACTCTGACCTTACCCGTGCCGCTGCCAAGAGTCGGTCACGCTGACAAGGACAGAGCGCCGGTGCCTCAGGCAGTGGTCAAGCCTCAGGTTCTGACTCACCTAATAGAGGGTTTCGTCATCCAGGAGGGAGCAGAGCCTTTCCCCGTAAGACCGCCCGCCACAGAACACACAGCAAACCAGAGCTTGAGCCACATTCCCATAGTCTGCTTCTCTCAACACGTGTTTTCAATGTGATAATGACAGGTGGCCGGACTTCTCAAAGACAGAGACTTTGCTCTGGCAGGACGCACAGAAAATGGACCTCCACGTAAGACATGGGTTCAAGGTCCATGGAGACAATGGAGTTCATTAGTGAATGACGTGACTCCTAATGATGTTGTTCTCCCCCAGTGCTGAAGTGCGAGTACTGCGGCAGCCTGGCACCGGCCAGTCAGTTCAGAGGCTCCAAGAGGTTCTGTTCAAACACCTGTGCCAAGAGGTAGGACTGTCACTGATGTCATCGCTCTGATGTCACAGAGAGAAAAACTGTTTCAAATGTGATAAATAAATCATTAAATATTACAATCAGTAAATGTTTACATGACATATTTTACAAAAATATTAACATGTACACACTAACCCACAAAACTTGAATTAATGAAACAGTATAACCTTGAATTAACCTTTTTAATCAAGTTTTTTTTTTTTATCAGTTGTTGATTATTTGACACCAGAACTCAAACAGGTTTAAACCTGTTTCCCTCTCAGTTGTGAAGTTATTAACAGTTATTAACTTATTAAAGTCAATAAAACACATTATAGCTCACAGTTGAATACAGGTCATTATCATTATCCACCTCATCCTATCACTGATACTGATTAAACAGATTAAACCTGCTCATCTCATCCACAGGTATAACGTAAGCTGTAGCCAACACTTCAAGACCAGCAGGGGGCGCAGCGGTGCAGGACTCACATCACCCCCCTCCGCCTCCTCTGAGAACAGCGGGAGGCGAAGAGGCCCCTCGCGGAGGAGCAGCTCCAACATCACCTCCAATAAAATGTCCAACAGACACCCACCCGTCAAGGTAGCGGATCACAGTTCTCAAACTGTGGTACTGGGCATGGGCTCCCTCTAGTGGTACCACAGGGAACTGAGTTGTTATTTAATTTAGTGTTAGCATTCACCTGCTGAGGACATTTGACATCAGGAAATCTCTCTTTTTTTTCTTTGTCTTCAGTGTCATTCTGAGTCCAGTCGCTCTGAGGACGTGTCCAGCGATGGTGAGGAAGAAGAGGAGGACGACTCTCCTTCACTTTCACCAAGCTCCTCCCACTCCTGCTCCAGAGCAGAGCACAGCGCTCCACAGTCGGACAGCTCCGCTCCTGGCAGTCTTCCCCTGCAAGGGACCAACTTCCTGTCGACCACTCCAGCTCAGTGGAGCGTTGATGAAGTCTGCAGGTTCATCTCTTCACTACAAGGTTGGTGTAGAGATGGAGGACATCACACGTCTCCAGATCCGTCCTCCTCGTTCATCATCTTCTTCTCTTTCTCCCCAGGCTGTGAGGAATTGGCCGCTCAGTTCCTGTCGCAGGAAATAGACGGACAGGCGCTCCTGCTGCTGCGGGAGGACCACCTCATCTCCACCATGAACATCAAACTGGGCCCCGCCCTCAAGATCTGTGCCTCCATCAACAGCCTGCGTGAGTGACGTAGTCGTCAACAGGTAGATCAAACCCACGGCGGGAGTTTCTGGGACATTGAGGGACATTTGTTGTCTCTCCTTGAAAAAAGGACTGTGTGTCTGTTGTGTCGTCCCACATGACAACAGATGGTGTGAAAGAGCATGAAGACACTAGTGTAGGTCAGTGTGTGAAGTCTGCAGTAACGACCTGTTGGTTCTAAAACGTTGCCTTCTTTCAACGAGTGCTTTAACATTGGTGACGAGAACGTCATTTGGTCACTTGGTCATTTGGTCACTTGGTCATTTGGTCACTTGGTCATTTGGTCATCTGGTCATTCCATCATTCCATTTCCTCGTCTGTTTTTTTGTTTCTAGTTTGTTCAGTGTTTTTAAGCTTATTGAGCAGCGACATTCAAACAAATCCTAGGATTTTAACTAGCTCATACTACTTTAATTCTGTTTTCTTTTGTTACTACAATCAAAATTATTTTTTCATTGAACAATATAGTTTTAGGAGCCTGTAAAAAACTGAACTACATCTTCACACTTTGTTCTCTTAAAAAAAAGTTCTCTGTCTACATGTATGTATGCAATAAAACCAGTAAATAATCTCTGTTACAGAAACTTCACCTTTTTATTCTTTTTTTACAACCACTCCAAAATATATATTCCACCAGTTAAATTAAAGGTAAACAGTAACAGGATACGTGACACTTGACCTTCAGTATTCACTGGACTATAAGTCGTGGCCGTTGTAGCTTTTAATATTTATGTTGCACCTGAGTGCCTGAGTCAAACCCAGTCTAAGATGGAAAACAGGCAACTTATAGTCCAGAATATATGGTAAAGTACATGTACCTGATGTCCACTTCACATATATAAAAACATCAGGTTCAGGTTGTAAACCATCATATATTTACAGCAGAGAAATCACTTCATCATAAATGTAAACAGGTTCATATAAATTAAAATAAACTGATTGTAAATGTTAAATCAAAATATTCATTATCATATTACTATCTAAAATATTTCCTTCATTTTTTTTTTTCGTTGCACAAACTCAACCATGTGAAGGTGCAGTGTTTGTTCCTGGAGCTTCAGACTCAAAGCACCATTTATTTTGTCAACGTGCTCTGATGGGGCTTTGGAAAAAAAGTGCTCATTATTGAATTTTTATTTTTTTACTACTGTCATCAGAAAACAGTGTAGCTGTTCGATTCCCCGTATCCTGCCTCCTGCAGGTACCGCTCCACGTTGACCGTGGCGGGCGTTTTAAGAACTTTATCGGAGGCGGTTTTCTCGGCAGAGAGCAGTTTCCTCCCCAGGTCGATCATGGTCGGTCGGTCCAGCTCCTTCCACTGGCAGCAGCTTTTGATGATGGAGTAACTATGGGAAACAAAAGACAGCTGTGATGGAGAACTTCTACGCCCAGGGCTGTCATGGCTGCAGGTGTTCTACTTACAGCGTGTTGGAACAGTTGGAATGTTTTTTCAGATTTTTTCCTCGTTGATGGAACTGTAGGAGTTCACTCACGTGGACTTCTGCAAACGGGGCTTCACCTGGAAAATGAACATGTGAGCTACACCCCTGCATCCACCTACCACCACCACCACCACCACCACCCTCCTCCTTCACTCCCAACTTACCCAGTGAGACCATTTCAAACAGCAGAACTCCAAACGACCAACTGGAAATGACAGACCATAATGATCAGCTTTCATCTCCACATTAGACCATATGAAGTGAACTGAGACTCCACCCACTCACATGTCACTGCTCTGACTGGCTGGCCTCCTGGCCAACACCTCTGGTGCCTGCCACTTCTTCATGCTAGGGTCTTCAGCCTGAGACACGCCCTGGTTCTTCCTGGTGTAGACTCCATGGAGACCCCAGAGTTTGGCCGTGTGCTCCCTGCTGACCAGAACACTGCGGGCTCGGATGTTCCCATGAAGGAGGTCTTTGCTGTGAAGGAACTCCTGTGATAGAACAAGAGGAGAACATCTGAGAGGGGACCAGACGGCCCTTCATGGACATTCAACCCCCCCTCACTGAGATTCAAAAATCTGGAGGAGAACTTTTGTTTAAAAAAGTGATTTTAAACTTTCTGTGATTCACTAAACCCCATTTTCAGTCCCTCAGACTTGGCCACGTTTCTCATGTTTCCCCTGAACCTCAAACATAAAAAAATGCAGTACCTATGGAACAATCTGGGGGGCAGTGTTGTAACACAGAGCGCACATGCACCAAGGAAAGGTAGAACAGTACAGTAAGAACAACCCTGTCTTCAACTCTTCTCTGTTTGGACCTCATCACCAGCTTCAACTTCTAAAGCCAGCTTCAAACTGATATCTGAATTACCTCTAAACTCAACAGTGACCCCTGGTGGATATATTGCAATACAGCCATTCTAAATGAGGCCATGCATTGAAGAAATAGGCTGTGGTGGGATTTGAATAGAACATAGAACTAGAAGGGAGATTGGAGGTGGTTCCACCTGTTCTACCAGGACTGGGATCAGTACCCGACCACAGAGAGGCAGCTCCACCCACTGCAGCTCACAGCTAACACCACAATCTCACTTTGTTGTTACTGGTTCATGTCTGACACTGAGTCCAACATGGGTTCACTCACCAGGGCTGAAGCCACCTGTTTGGCCATGGTGTAAATCCGTCTCTCAGTCATTTCACACGGAGGATCCACTTTTTCCTAAAACCCAACAGGACAAAGCTCAGGGTTATTTCTCTAGCACGTGAACCCAGAGTAGATCAGGTGATGTTGGCCCCACCTGTCTGCATCTCCACAGGAAGCTGAGCAGGTCTCTGTTCTCCAGCTCCTCCACCACTGTCACCAGAGGAGTTCGCAGGGAAACCACACCGAGGAGCTCCGGCAGGAAGGGATGAGGACCCAGCTGGGCCAGGAAGGAGGCAAAGCCCAGGAAATTGTGTCGTTCTGTGGCGTCGGCATTATCTTCACAAAAGAAAAGTTTTCTGGATCAAATCAAGTTCTGGAGGCTGAAGAACTCAGGACACGTGTGACTGGGAGTCATCAAAATAATCAAACCTGGCTATAAAAGGAATTTCCGATTCCAATATCAACCAATATCGATACTGGTGATTTATTTAAAAAAAACACTTTATGAATACGAGATGAATTAAATGGGCTGCACTGCTGCCATCTAGTGGCTTTTACTTTAATATACAGCCGTTTATCAATAAAACTAATTCTTACAAATATTCAATATCAGTGGCCCTTTATTCTCAGACTTTAATTGAAATAATACATGGGGAAAAAAACAGCCGATGGTTTGAGAACCGACAGGTGGAAACAAAATCCAACCGCACTGTCATAAATGTCAGAGGTGTCTCACCTTTCAGCACTCGCAGAACTACATTCCTGTTCTCCATCCGTGCCCTGTGGAGGGACACGCTGGAGGTGGAGCGCAGGCTGAAGTCCGCCGGCAGGGGGGTGACTTGGTTGAAGGACTCGGGCAGTCGCTGACGAGGCAACTCTCTGGGCTGGACCACGGGGACGAAACTGGGTGAGAAGGAGTCCCGGGAGGCGGATGACCTCATTGACATGGAGAGGTTCTTTGAGGAGTAGTTGTTGGAGGTGTTGAAGGTGGAGTAGGAGTTGGACATGTCCAGGGCGATACTTTCATGTTCAAAGACGTTGATACCTGGTGGAGCTGCAGTGGAAGAGAGAGAGAGAACAGGAAAAAGTTTCAGTTTAGAGAGAAACAAAAAATTAGTTGAATATATAGATATACTGCTCATTTCACTGAACGATCGTTCTTCAACATAGGGGTCATGTTCCCTGAGAGGTCCGTAACTTTTAGAGGTCGTGATCAGAAACCAAATTAAAACACTTTGTTCATTGAGGTGAATTGATCTGACAGACAGTTTGGATTCTTTAATTCAACTTTTTTGCTGCTGGATAAACAGCAAACAGAGGAAAGTCCTGGACTGTGGACTCTTCTGTCCCGTCTTACCGTCTATGCCGTGCAGTATCCTCCTGGTGGTCACCTTTGATTTCCTTGGTCTGATTTTGTCCACTCTCTCTGGACAAAAGCGAAGCAGCAGTATGAAGACCAGAGTGACCAGGAAGCTGGAGAGCAGCAGGACGGGGACGATGATCACCTCCTGCTCATAGACACGGATCTCTGGCAGGAACAGGAACAGAAGCGAGGACACGTGAGACAGAAGCTGCAGCTCTGTGGTTTCAGCTGCTGTTTGAAGAACAAGTGCTGCCATGTTTGTTCACCTCACGGCTCGGATGAACAAGTCGTTCACTGATACAGTGGCCAGAGCCTGAGGTTGGAACCCAACTCACCACAGATGGTGTCTCCAGGTTGGCAGAGATAATCGGACTGTGACAACGAAGACATGTTGACGACTCAGCTGAAAACAAGAAACAACTTTGAATTAAAACCTCATTTTCTTGTTACCCTGCGGTGCCTGGATGTTATGGACGAGGACATAATTCAATACAATATGATGAAATTAAATGAAGTTCAATACAAAGTGGGACAGTACGTTAGAGACGAAGCAACTTTTTAAATTTCACACTTTCAGCCTGAAACTTCATCAGATGAATCTCATCTGCAGTGTTTTTTTTTTTTTTGTCAACATCCGCAATAATATTATTAATATTAACCCCCAGTGACGAGGAGAGCAGACTGAAACACAGAGGAGACAGGGTTAGGGACAGGGACAGGGTTGGTCCTAAAGACCGGGACTTCCTGCTGGATAAAAACTGGAACGTTACAAAAGTAAAGGCACTAAATAAATATTATGAAAATCAGCTTGAAATGAAGAGTTGACTGCCTTTTCCACAAAAGTCAACTGATATTATAGGTTTTATTGATCGTCTGACAGTGATACTCAACTGGTGGGTTCTGACCCAAGAGTGGGTCGCAGGCCTTTGCCAGGGCAATTTAAAAAGTCATAATTTTGTCCTGGTCATTAAGGTGTGATTTTGTCCTGAAGACGGACCAGAGGGTTGGACCTGAATGGAGCAGAACTGTTTGAGGAAAACAAAAAAATAAATAAAACAATGTGATTTTAGTCAGAGAGGATTTGTCTTTTTGACTCATCTTTGTTAAACCTTAAGATTAAGAAATATTACGTCACAAAGCAACAAACAGGCCCGTGTTTATGTTCTGACCCACATCTCAGCCTCAGTTCACGGCAGATTCACACAGATATAAATAGCGAAGAGTGAAGGAAACGCTTGACCTCCGTCATCTTCCTGCAGCTCATCTGATCTTCACTGTCTGGACCTGTTCCTCTGCATTTTTTACACACATTAAATCTAGTGTTGCACCACACACACACACACACACACACACACACACACACACACACACACACCCACAGGACAAACACAAATGTCCAACAGGCTGGAACTGAAGGTTCTAAACACATTAACAACAATAAATATCTGAATATGTCACTGAAACATTCAGGACAGAGTGAAACCCGGAGAGATCTCCTCTGGAGTGAGATGCACGGTCGTAGTTCACTCCACTCTGCTCCACCGCTTCCGTCTTTATGGTTTCTAATCAGACGTGTCTGCCTGTGGAAGAGACAAGGTGTCGTAAACAGAGTCTCACCTCAGCTCCCAGTGTTCCTCTGTGGTCAGTGTCACCGTCACACTGGGTTCATGTTCCACTCGGCCCAGGTTCTCTTGGACTGAGTGTCGTCACCGTGTCACCGTGTTCTTCAGCTCCTCATTGTTTTGTTTTGTTCCACGTATGAAATCTCTCAGGGGATCAATGTGTCGCTCTCTCTGTGTTTGCCTACGTCCAACTCCACCCTCGACACCTGCTCCTTCAGTCTCCCTCCTCCTCCTCCTCCTGCGCCTCCCTCCAGTTCTCCTTCTCTTCCTGATCTTGAGATGATGCACCAAACTCCAGGCTCTGGTGGATGTTGAATCTCTGTGGTTCTGGTTCTGTTCTTCTCTCAGCTCCAACAGTGAACTGTCATTTCCCACACAGACACATTTCACCTCCTTCAAATCCTCCCCTCTCCACCTCCCACCCCCCTTTGTTTGAGAAAAAAAAAACTGGTCCAGCCGCCCGAGTCCTTTTTAGTCTGGTTTTGTTTCTTTGTCGTTGCCCCGGAACCTGAATGACAACATTTGCTGTCTCTGGGGAAGTTTGGATGTAAAGAAAAAAAAAACTAATGGTGTTTCCTTCCTGGTTGAGAAATTAAAATAAACATGACTCCAAAGTAGAGGCATCTATTCAACAAACCAACACCAACCCTGAGCAAACACTCAGTCACATGGACAATGAGGTGGAGACATATATATATATAAAAAAAAATGATCTCTAAAAACACACAGGATTGTTGAGGTGTCCACTGAACACATTCATCAATGACTTTTTTCCAGGAAGAAACTGAAACGGACAATGTGACGTTAAAGAATGAGTCCATTTTAATAAACTCACCACCACGACGTTCATATGTTACATTATGTACACTGGGATAAAGGCAAGGCTTAAAGATGAGAAAGAGATTCTTTTCACACAGATGAAAATCAAGAATTCTCAAAGAGCAGTTTGTTATTTTAATCTTCCCCAGATCCGATCACTAACCTGCAACACCTGCATTTCCCCAATAGACAGAATAGAAATGTCTTTATTGTATGAATTCCACAGGCACTTCATTTAGTTCCCACAAGTGCGCCACCTATCTGACCCTGACCCGGCCCACATGTCAAATTCTTCAACCACCTGTGGCCCACACGTCTGTGATGAACAGAATCTTGAGTTTTGACGTCAGGAGACTTTTGTCTTTCTGGTCCTTTTCTCACAGTTTGGACTGTGACTTGTTGGGCTGAGGTCCGAGCCACTTCTCTCCTGAAACACAGTGACCACGAGGTCCAGACGTCAGTCAGCAGGTTACAGTCACAGAGCTAAACAGACGGGGAAGAAGACGACAGTCTCACCGATACAGTGGGCCAGGAGCTCAAATCTGTCCGATCCAAAAAACATCTCTGGCTTCCCGTCAACGTGACACACGATCATCGGGAAACCAAAGGACTGTGAGGAAGAACGTGGAGATATTTCATGTGATACGTTGTGTATCTGTCAGAAGGAGAGGAGAGAAGAGGAGAGAAGAGGAGGAGAGAAGCTCACCCCGTAGTCCAGAGCCTCCTGAGTCGTGCTTTTCAGCTTGTCTTTGATTTTCTTTGAGGTGTAACTCTGCAGCAGATCATGGATCTCACTGTCGGACAGACCTGCTGACTTGGCTGCCTGGAATAACAGGACGGTAGGACAAACAAGTGAGACAGAAAAACAAACCATGTGAAATAATATTGATACATTGAATTATTGTGATGTTCCCTTTTCATGATGTCAGATCAATGCAAAAGTTTCCTGCTCAGCAAACGGACTTGGCCTTTCATTTCTCAGGAACTTCATCAGCTTCTGGTTGGTGTCAGAGGAAACCCCAGACCATTCCCTTCTCCACTGGACGTCCATGGAGATCCCATCCTGAAACTGCTCGTCAATACCAGGGCAGTCTTCTCTCTTCTCTAGGCTGTGTGACCACAACGACTCCCATTCACATCCCAAAGTGTGAACTGCTCATCGCCAAGATCAGTCTGAGCTTCAGGTCAGATCAAAACTCCAACTCTTCACACCTTTGTCCAGTGGAGAGCGGAGTGGTCCAGAGGAGGAGAAGAAGAACTACTGGAGGTCCCTCTGACATCGACCAGAAACTGATGAAGTTCCTCAGTAAAGCAATGAAATGTCTTCCAACTCTGGGGAGAAGTTCTCCTCCAGTCATTCCAACTGTAGATCTTTCTGTGACCTGATGTTCAGATGGACCAGAGTCTCCACTGTCAGTCCCAGTGTCCTGACAGTGAAGACTCTGCTCCAGTATCGTGATACTCAGGTATCTTCAGATTCTGGCTCAATGCTACCATGTGACTCTTGGAACCCTGGTACCTCGGAGAGAGATGCAGGTTCAGTGATGTCTTTATCCTGATTCCAGATTCTCATCCACAGCTCCCTGGACACCTGCTCCACCTTTTTGTCTCCGTCCTTCTCCTGCTCTTGTACCGCTGTCACAAATCGCATGGCAGACAAGGTGCCTGGACAAAACAAGGCAGATTTTCTTTTTCTAACCAACTTCAGATATTTTCTCTAAACGCTGCCAGTGATGTTTGACGGCAGCAGAAGACTTTTATTTGTCTCATTGTCATTTGTTTTTATTACAACAACAACAACAAAACTGAAGTTTCTTGAAAGTCAAGTCTCAAAGACCCAAACAACTTCTTTGAAGTTTCCTGGTACCTTTTCGGAACATGACATCAACAGGGTCTGAAGGAAAGGCGAGTGGAATTTCAAAATATTTCGCCAGACGCTCCACGTCCTTGAACATGTACTTGGATTTGTTTGGAACCATGGCAGGAGGCTTGTTGCCTGTCAGGACAGAAAGGAGGGACGGACTTTGGAGCAGTGGAAAAAACGCTGACCGTTAACTGTGCGACACTGACGCTGGTCTGACCTGCTCCCTGCATGACTCCGCCCAGCAGGGCAGGACGCAGTTTGAGGTCCACGTTCCACACGTTTCTGTAACGACACATGACCTGCAAATGACAGATGATCTGGATTAGAGTTGGTTTTTAATCTAAAAGTTAACTTAACATCAGGACCAGATCGAGATATTTCTTTTTGTGCAATGATAATAAAAAAAATTGCAAGAGAAAAATGTGCTGCAGCATAGGAATAATATGATTATGTATAAATAAAAAAATACAAAAAATATTTTACAATTATTCAAGACATGTGTCATGGCCACCTGCATGACCCATAGATAGAAAAGAAAGAATTCAGAGTTATGACATGGGCCAATCTTCTGGTTCCACTGGGAGTCAAACCCAGGACCCCAGGGGTGCAAACCACTACACTATGAAAACTTTTTAGAATACAATTTAAAAGTGGAAATGAATTAAATGCCATACATCAAAAACTTTGTTATTATGATTATTTGTTGTTTAATTATTGTGTATTTGTTGTTTTACTCTTAGAATGACGACAAAACTAACTTAGTGTTTACTTCACCGTCCGATCCGTTTAACGGAGAAGTTGTGATTTTGTCAAATCAAACGACACTTTCACTCATGTGACATCGGTCAGAAGAAACTTCGACCTTATTTTCACAAACCTAATAAAAACACATATTTTCTATAACGTTATAAAGTCTTCGTCCTTGTATTTCCGTGTTTTTTTCCTCTCCCTCGTCATGAACCTTGGTTTCCGTCGTAGAGACAATGACAGTGAAGGAAACTGTAGTGAAAAAGCACGAACCTCGAACCCTAACCAGGAGTAGGGAGAGACCACATCGTAGAACAGTTCTATCACCTTCCTGGAGGTCATCCTGTTCTCCAACTGCTGCACCACTCAACACTGGAGTTCAATGTCCGGAGCGGAAACGACCCGGATGTGGTTTTATTTTGAAGCGTCTCTTCTCTGGTTGTTTGGCTAATTTGACACCGAGGCACTCGAGTCCAAACAGCAGCAGCAGTTTCATCGTCAGGTCAGAGCTCAAAGTTACACTAACGTGTTGACTTATCGAATCAAACAAAACAAAACTGAAGCTATGGTTTAATTTTAATAATTTATTTTATTAATAACAACCACAATTAGCATTAAAAGTTATCAAAACAACGTTTATGGTTTATGTTTTCATTCAAAAAGAACACAATTTGGCTACCTCGCCACCTTCTGGACAGGAGGGTTACTACTATCGTGAGTTTTTCGCTCAAAACTTTGTTTATAAATCACTTATTTTATATTCGCTCTCTACCTTTTGAAATATGTTGCATGTTACCAGTTATTTTAAATATAGTTTTTTTTATAATTCTATATATTTTAGTGTCTACATTTACTGTGAAAAAAGGATCACAAGCAAAAGAGTTTTTATAATTTATTTTCTTGTTGAACGCAGAGTAATGACTGTAAACAAGTTTGTCATTGATGGAACCATCACTACTACCATCACTGCTTTCTTAGGATATGATATAATTTATTGATATAAGACTGACTTTTTCTCCTGATGTTACACCTACAAAAATCTACAAAAACTACAAAAGTTCTTCTAGGTCTCCTCTTGAGGACTCGCTTGATCTCTGACATCGGTGGAAGCCAGACTTTCAGGGAAACTTCCTGGAGATTTGTCGCTGTAAATCAGAGGAAACAGCAGAGTTGGATGAGAATCCTTCAGTCACTGAGTGAAGAAGTTCTTCTTCTCCTGCTCAGAGCTCGTACCTTTCTCCATCCTTCAGTGTCTGTGAGGAAAGTAGAAGAACATGATTAAGAAAGGCTTGAGTTTAGTCCAACCAACATCATCTTTCTCTTCTTACCTTTGTCTTCTGTGATGCTCCTCCACTGGTCTTCCTGGTCGACCCCAGCGTGTCCAGAGAATGGCTGCGTACTCTGATCGCTCTCTGCCCAGATTAACCAGAGAAGAAGAATCTCTTCAACGTAATCAGTGAAGTTATCAAACCTCAAACCATGAAAGTGAGTGAAATTCACCTTGAAATTCTCAATGAAACCCCCGCTCCCTTCAGACACTGTGCGTACACTGTCAGAACAGGACAGGGGTGATTCTCCCAGCATGCACTGGGAGCGCGTGGAGAGTTCAGCCTGCAAACTCTCCAAGAGAGACGAACGTGTCCGCAGCTTTTTTTTGCAGACAGTGAAGGGTTTTAGACAAGATAAAAATTAAATTGTACATTTACTGAGAAATGAGAAACTGTGTTTTTTCACTGATTCCCTTCTGTACCTCCAACCTGCTGAAACACTCGGCCTTATAACAGGAAATCTCTGCATTGATGAGTTTGGTCAGAAGGAACTGTCGCAGTAGAGACGGCTGGAAAGTCAGGGAAGAGAAGAAAAAGAGTTCTGAGAAAATTAAAAATGTATGATAAAAAATTAAATATGACAGTATTTACATTCTCTCTCTCTCTGGAGATTATGTTTGATATTAATTTAAACATAATTTTACCAAACATCACAGTATTGTAATGATATATTTGCAAAGTGACAAAATATTTATTCATCACTAACTTAAATTAATTTCCTCAAATAGCATTTAATGTCCTATTATTTTTGACAAATGTTATCTATTGTAATACATTAGTTTGTGTTAAGAAACATGAGATAGTTCCATAAGAGTTTGATGTATTTCTTTTTCTCCTTACATCAGTGAAGACTGGAGGATCTGGGATGACGGGACCAAACGGAGGAACGTCTTCTCTGGCTGTGACTGACACCTTAAAAAAGAGCAGGAAACACTGGTGAGAACCACTGGTTCTGTTCAATAAACCCAAAGTACTGCTCACAAATAAATAAAACATTAATGACGGAGTGTATTTTGTAAAATTGTACATTTTATGCCATTTGAATTTACAAATTATACATGTGTCAAAGATCAGTTTAAATGCAAAAAAGTGTTTTCTTCTGTCCTGTTCATGGTTGGTCCAACATTCATTCAACATCATTCATTCTCCTTCAACCACTTTTTGAGTTTGTTGCAACACATGTATTGTAATACATGGAGCTTCCACTAGAGAGCAGAATCGAGCTCATCAATTTTTCAAAAACCCATTTTTAGAAGTGTTTAGAAGTGTAGTGAAGGAGAAGGACCAGGACCAGGAGCCCAGACCGACATGTCTGCCCCCCCTTCTGGTCTCCGTCCACCTGATATGCAGCTCCACCCGCGTCCTCCTCCGCCTGAATCCTCCTGACCACCAGGAAACAGTGCAGGAACTGAGACTTGATGACATCAGAGAAGAAGGGAGTTTGTCCCTCCTGGTAGACCAGAGCCACGATGTCGTTACCGATGTGTCTTTTTCTCTGTAACTGATGAAAACAGAGAAAAACTAAATGATGTTAAAGGTGTCATCACTGCATCGTCCCCTCACCCGTCCCCCACAGGACAGACCTGCTGTGGGTCGCCCTCAGTGAAGGGCAGTTTTGTTGCGACATGGAACATGATTTCTCTTCCCTGAAACGAAGTGAAAACAGATTCACTTCCTGTCTGACCGTGTGAGACGTCCAGGCCTCCTCTGAACCTGACGAAGGAGCAGTGGAAACAAGATGAAAATATATCTTTCTTTCTTTTTCCTCTCTGTCTGACTGACTGACTGACTGACTGACTGATCCGCAGCAGTTAGAACAGTTAGAACACGGTTCTTCACCTGGTGAATCCCTGCAGCAGAACAGTTTCACCCAGGATGGACAGGAACTCCTTGAAGTCGTCGCTCTCGTCATTGTTTCCCAGAATCTCCTCCTCCGTGAGCTACAGACAGACGGACGGACGGACAGACAGACAGGGTCTGAGGGTGGGTAGTGAGAGTGCGTTGCCATGTTAGTATTAACCCTTACCTGACCTTCCTTTTGGTACAAGATGCCAAACTTGAAATTTAGTGACACCCGGTGTTCGTCAAAGGCTGTGATGAGCTGTGGAGCCTGGAAATTCAGGAAAGAAAAAAATGAATGTGTTTTCATGAGAGATGTCTGATAATAATGGTCTCCCCATGCAATCAGTCACATATTAACACAATTAAGTCAAGATTCTTATCAGTTTTTCCTTCAATAATTAAAATTCAATAACCAGATTTTACCAAATTGGCTGGAATCTGACCTTCTGACGTCCTGAGACATTTACCTCTGTTTTGGGGCAAACAGTATGAGTTTAAATCAGATCTGAAATAGTTTCGACAAGCATCGAAATCCAATATTGGCAAAAGTTAATCAGACATCCATGATTTTATTAAAAATAATAAACTATTAACTGGTGTTTGACACTGGTTAGTAGAAGATTACCTGGAGACAACTGACAGGATCGAACTTTGCGACGGTGACTCTGTCACAGATCATCTGGGAAAAAAAAGATTTTTATCATTTCCTTTAACTTGTCAAACTCATGTCCACCAGGGGGCCACATCATCATCGTGAAGCTTCTCTTACTGGGCAAGTTTAAATTTTATATCTTTATGAAATTGATTATTAGTTATTTTTCTCTGCTGTGTTTGAAAAATATACTTCTGTGGTTCAGACAAAGTGTTTGTGGTTTGGACTTTATTAAATGTAAGATCCAGCAGGGACCATGCGAGATGACTTGGTGGGCCATATTTGGTCCCCGAGCCTTGGGTTTGAATAATCTTTTAAATAGTCTTAACCAGTTGATTCAAACTGTGGTCTGTGTACCTTTTATAGGCTAGGACTAAAGGAATAGTTCTCAATTGGTCTGTCTTCAGGACTCACTATCGCCCCCTAATGACCAAAGTACTTCCTGGTACGGTGTCTTCTCAAACAGCAAATGTTCTGGAAACATTTCTGTCACTTCTGTATGAAATCCTTTCAGTGGAGCAGGTGGAAGGTGGAGGATTTGTTTGGTTTTGTTCTGTCTGGTACCTTGGTCAACTCCAGAGACGAGGGGAAGACAGGAAACAGACACAGAGACAAGTGTCCATGGAGAGTGGACTCCCTCAATCTGTGGACAATAGAAATGAACAACAACAACAACAGTGAGTGACTTTATACAAATCAAGTTTTTACAGGTTTTTTTTGCACCAAATGAAAAATTTTAACCTGAGAATCAGACGCAGCTTTTTCTCCTCTTCCTCCAAACACACTGACAGAACCAGTGGACCCAGAGATGGATCAACGGCCGTGAAGGACTGATGGTACTGGAGAAAACAAACAAGAGGTCCAGGAACTGAGAGTCACAGAAAAATAAACTTTCTAACAGGATCAGTTAGTGTTTTAGGTTTTTGTAGCTGTGGTTCTCAAACTATGGTACGTGTACCAGGTTATTAGAGTCGAGTTGTTAGAGTCGGGTCTTATTCTGTGGCATTAATTTATTCATCTAACCACTGTATGAGTATGAGATGAAGTGAGCTGCAATGCTGCCACCTAGTGACATTTGTTTTAATATATAGTTATTTTACCACCAATCATTGGCTAAAAATCCCAGTGATTGTGATATAATATACATATATAATATTTCCAGTGGATGAATTGAAGACGGCTGCACGGTAATGGATCAGGGGATAAAATGAATATATAAATATAAAATGTATATGATATAAATAATGATATATTTGATATTTGATTTTATTTTCCAGCGGTGGTTTGTGATGTAAACACAGAGTTTGTCCCCAGAGGCTACAAACCCGTGTGCAGAAAAGTTCTCTGTAGGTTCTGGCCTCTCCATCTCTCTCCATTATGTGGTAGTTGTCTGGACCGGGACTGTGGTCTGGAGACGTGGGGCTCACACTCACAAGACCCCCGTCCAGGGGGGGCTGTATCCAGTAGCCTCCAGTCTCAGAGGGGACAATGAGCGGCCAAGCTCCCCCTGCTGTCAAGAACTGGGACTGAAACAGAAACAACAGTGATGAGGGTGAGACTTTTGTTGTTGTTATGGGGGACAACATTTGGACGAGGGAGACGAGATCAAGGTCAACACGGGCCGACCGAGACCTGGACTCACCTTCAGGGGGAGGGGGAACTCACAGCGCTGCTCATCGATCCGACTGCCCTGATGGACCAGAACAACGATCAGAACCGGAACCAGTCGACAAAAACTGACGACAGGTGAAAGACTCACCTGCAGCTTTTCAATGATCTCAAACAACTCTGTGTCCTGAAGAAGACGGAGGAACAGGGTGAGTCACACACAACAATGTGGACATCAGTGGATCACAGCAGGTTTATTATTACCTTCAGTTTACTGCCCTCAGACTGGGACGATCGGCCGTCCCCGACAGGAGAGTCCAGGATGTCCAGTATGCTGTCCCCTGCAGGCTGGGCTCTGACACATCAACAGGACAGGACACAGAACAACAACGAAGGCAACACAGTGTCTCACTGTATCAGTGAATGGTCCAAGGCTGTCACACTCAGACACACATTGGACAAAAATCTAAAACTGAGACAAAGTCTCGGACAAACTTCACGTTTTCTCTTTTCTCCAGATGTAGATGAATAAGGTAGAATAGTTTTCACATAGAAACGCAAATAAATAAATAAAATCAGTTATTTTTCATCTGGCTCCTTATCTGTTGTCTTTCCAGTTCTTTTTTAAAGTCAATCTTTAACAAAAAAAACAAGTGATCGTTTCTGTAACAGAGAGAAGACCTGAGTTGGACAGACAGAAAATGAAGGAATGATGTCAATGATGATCATTTCTCACCTCTTGTCATCTCCACATGAGAATCTGTCCACACTGTCAACAACAAGTCAACAAGTGAAGGTTGGTAAATGAGGACAGCGATGTCTTCACCCGTACAGACACCATGTCATGTGACCTGTGGATTGTTGTTGTATAAAGGTGTGAACTTACCCTCCATACGCCCCAAAGGTGAAACTTCTCTTCCTGGTGAAGGACATGTCCGTCCTCGTCTCCCGGTCCGTGGCTCTAGTGTCCACGTCAGTGAAACAAGTCACTTTGTTACCAAGTCAATCAGGGCACAGACTGTGGTTGAATTAATTCCTCTATCATTCTGCCACTCCTCCTCCTCCAGCCTGCCCCCTGCCTGCCACTCATTTAAGCTTCCCCTTCCTGCGCTCCAGTGTGCTGTGAGTCCTCCCCTGGTCCTCCCCTGGTCCTCCCCTGGTCCTCCCCTGCTCTCAGGTGTCTGGTTCATCCACAACAACGGTGTCCGTCCACACGTACAGTCGACACATGTGGCTGAGACACAGACTGACGCAGCTGAAAAGGGAGAAAATATGACATAAGTCTAAATAATTGTCCAGGCAGTTACCCTTTGAGTCAGGGAGAAGCATGAATTATTAACAGGCCACACAGCGAGGGTGAGGAAACAGGCAGCAGGGGGGGCTGAAGCAGCCTGGGAAATGAAGACACACTGACAGACAGAGGGACAGACGGGGACAAGGAGGAAGTGAAACCAACGATATTATTGTTTCGCCTCAACTGGAAGAACTGTCCATGGAGGATGGACATTAATGTCTTTGTTGAGAAGGAAGGAGAAAGATGACGTCATAGACGGTGGCACTTAGTCCAGGCTGTAAAACCTGAGTCTTCATGTCCACACAGACAAATCAACCTTGATGATGGACTTTTATTTTTTGTAGCAACAAATGGTTATGGTTAAGTTATGAGAAACTTATTTTATCAAAGAAGAGACACAAACGAGCCCAATGTTTGGACCTTCATGATAAGTTAATAGTGATGTCCAATAATAACTCGTGTTGATATTGTCCAAACACTTAATTTTATGTTTGTCCCCATTACTGAGGTCAACGTCTCAGAACCCCATAGTCCCAGTCCCAGTAAATTCGGTAAAAACCCATTGAATATTTGTATTTTCATTATCGGGAAAAAAACACGAAAATCAATCCAACCCATATCGCGGTATTTTACTAATACTGAGCGCATAACAAAAGCCGATCATTATTATCAGACAACCCTAATAATCCATGTTATAAATAAAGACGCCTGGAGAAAGGAAAAACATTCACATTTTTATCTGCACGTTGAATCTTTTACCTAATGAATAAAAATGGACACATAACTATTGTTGTAAATCTAGTGTTTTATTGTGAAATGCATCATTTACTACTGAATTGTCTTTACCTTCAGTTTCCTGTTCAGACAACACTTTTTTTACACAGTGTTGTTGTCATTTCTGTCCGTTATTCTGGTAATATTTCACACTCGTCCTCTCTATTTCAAACACTCGCATTAAATCCGTTTGTTTTGGCCATCGATTTACCACGGGAGGCAGTCGTCTGCCAGGAGCCAGTCGATTGGCTCATCGACACGTCAGTCCTCCCGTCATCCGCTCTCATTGGTGCTTTTTAGCACATGGCCCGCCTCTTTATGATAGTCAATTCGTAGTAGGCGCGGAAGTTGGTTGTGTGTCGGTTTAGTCAAACAGTAAAACACAAGGTGACCGTGTCTGTGTCCGTGTCCGTCTGGACCCGTCGGTGTTTCGGCTGCAGAATCAGAAAAACACGGTAAGAAGTCGAAGCGGGAAAAACGCACTTTAACACAGGGTAAACACAGAGGGTTAGCACGGGCTAACAGCGTAGCATCGGTATTTAGCCTCGACTTTTACCTGCGGCCGTGGAACAAACTCGGAAACAACGGTTAAAAACTGTCCTTAGGGGGCGCTATTGACTGTATCTGTGAATATGTGTCAGCCTGGTGGAGTGGAGCAGGAAGAACGTCCAGATGTTACAACCTGATGTCTCCCCTGTTGTTATCGAGGTCCCTGGGTCACGTGACTTGTCCCCCTGCGTGTGTGTGTCAGGCTGAGATGTTGGAGTGCGGGATGTTGGAGCAGGACAGTCTGACCCTGAAGAGGAGGTCGGCCGCTCTGCTCAAACATCTGGTGGTGGACGAGATGCTGCTGCAGCTGCTGCAGGCAGAAGACATCCTGACGGAGAACATGGCCGAGAGCATCATGGTAGGACACTTCATTTATCCCCCTTGTCCAGCCCCGTGGCTTCTCCCTCCAGCCTCTGCCCCCATGTCCTCTGGACAGGTTTACCAGCTCTGGTACAGGGTGGTCAAACATAAGGCTCGCCCGGTGGATGGTTGTCAGTCAGCAGGGCTGAAGATCCAAGTTATTGTTGTGATGCCTGTTACAGCGGCTGTGTTAGCATTGATGGTTAGGAAATATCAGGGTTGATTATGGGATGTCAGCTTTACCACTGATAATGTTAGTACTGGAGGTGGATCAAACTCAAGGCTCGGGGGCCAAATGTGGCCCACCAAGTCATATGCTGTGGTCCGCGGGAGCTAACAAAGCATTTTATTATGTCAATGCAGCAGGGTTTCTTAACCTGACAAATTGATAAAATTGTTTTATAACACAGCAATGGACAACATTATTAACGTAAATTATTTATAATAAACTGAAGTAACAGGTATTAATATGTTACATCTATTCTTTACAACCGGCCCTTTAAGATAATTGTGGCCCTGTGTTATAAAAGAGTTTGACATCACTGGTTTAAACAACATCGTCTGAATCTGACATCAGATCAGTTAATGCATTCTGTCTGCAATTAATCAATAGATGTAAATACTTGAATCACCTGACAAACAATCGCCATAATTCACTGTGTGACAAACTCAGAAACATCAGTGATGTTTATTGTCCATGATGCATTTACTGTAGCTCAGAGCTCAAGATTGAAGAATTGGAGTCTAAACAGTAAAAGTGTAGTTCAAATAATCCCATGTTTATTCCTGTTGAAAAGTCGATGTAGATACAGACACAAACAGATGTTTTTGACCATGGATTGTATGGATTTCAATCGTTCTACGTCGGTGGCTGAAGCCGTGGTTCTGATCTGAAACCTTCTCTTCAGGCTGAGCGGACGTCACAGAAGCAGAGCTGGCGTTTGCTCCAGATTTTACCCAAACGTGGGCCCAGAGCTTTCAGCTGCTTCTGTTCAGCTCTGGAAGAAACCAACCAGAAGTTTCTGAGTGACATGTTGACACAGGCGCCCGAGAGAGATGGAATGGAGAGACACACCAAGGTAGATGTTCTTCAGACTTCAGTCTTCACTTCTCTGGGAATCTGTGATTTGACATTTGATTCAGATCTTCAGACTAAAACTGTTGACATTGATGGTTTGGGTCTTTGAACAAAATATATATTGATAATAAAATGGTTGACATTTTTATGTTCTATATCATTTAAAATGCACTAAATTTGAATGATTTTATGAATTATTATTTTTGCTTGATGGAAATTTTCTCTTTTAAATGTTTGTTTCTTTGCATTATTTTTCAACAGATTGCTGTGTTCATAACATTTTTTAAATATTATCTTTAGTTACATTTTGGATGAAGACAAAGTTTATTTATTTTAACTTAATTTTTTAACATTTTTTTATTCTTTCAATTGTTCTCTTTGGATGAAAAGACAAAAATAGAATAATTATATAAATCAATCAATTGTCTAATTTGGATTAAAATGATGGATTAAAAGCTGGGCGGGTCATATACGGCCCCCGCACCACACTTTACCCACACCTGGCCTTAAACCTGCTGTTGGTTCATCTCAGTGATGAAGGTCTTAATCTGGAGATGTTTGGAGTCCTCAGAGTCCTCATCATGTTGAAGAATGTTGAAGGTGATTGGATGAGTTTTGACGATGACTGAGACTCAGATCAGAGATAAATGATCAGAGCAGCAGAAACAACACTGACATCGTGTTTCAGCAGCTGCTGTGTTTGCCTTTCATTACCGTGGTTGTCAAACAGTCTGTGCGTCTCCTTCTTCCTCCTCCTCCTCCTCCTCCTTTAGAGGCCGTCAGACTCCTCTCTGCCGCTGTCCACCCCGGAGGAAGCTGCAGCCAAACGAGCCAGAACACAAGGTGAGTCAGACTGCTGCAGTGTGAGCTGCATCCAGATCAGTTTCAGCTTCTCTGTGTTTGTGTGGGATTTTATCGATGACAGTCTGTGACGGTCTGTGACGGTCTGTGGTCTGGACCGTTGACACTGTGACTGTATCAGTCTGACTGTAAGTTTTCTGTTGTATCATCTTGTCACTGAGACGAGTGGAGGTGCGGAAACCACGCCCGGCTCTGACTCATAGGCAGCAATAAAACCTTTTTTTTTTTTTTGAGAACACACCCACGGTGGTGACAGAGAAAAAAAAACCTTCCTGTCAGGGTTTCTCTTGGTCTGTTGTGTTATTACTGCTGAACAAAAATCACCTTCATGATGATGTCAGTCAATATTGATATAATGATTATTGGTTCAGTTATTGATTCTAGATTTCATTAATATTAATTTCATATTTTAATTTATCATGATTGAACTTCCTGTTTAAAATGCATTTAACAAATTTATTTTTAATTGTTATTATTATAAAATTCTAAAAAAAAAATGAGTAGTACAATAATAAGTAAGGAAAATATCTATTCACTAAAAAAATATTTTAAGACCAACCTTTGTTGTGTGTCTTTTATCTGTAGAGTCCATGGAGTTCAGTCTGGACGCTGACAGTCCCATCAAGTCCCCCGTCCTCCCCTGCTCTGCAGACTTTTACCATTCTCACTTCCAGAAGGTTGGTCACAGTCATAGATCTGCACCAGACCTTCTCCCTACAGTAGTATTGTAGTACTACAGTACCTGTGTAGTATTCATATAAATAAAGTACTGTAGTATACTTCTGCTCAGGAAGTGCTGCAGTGCTGGAGTGTTTGTCAGTCGTTGTGTCAATGTGTCAGTAGATGGCAGCAGACGCACACACGTCATGTCTTGTCTCTCGTCCTGTGAATTAACCCAGGCCTACAAGATGACGTCATCGCCGCGGGGGCTGGCCTTAGTCATCAGTAACGTGTCCTTTGACCCTTCTCTTACTGCCGACCTTGACAACAGGAGAGGAGGAGAAGTGGACCAAGAGGTCCTGATGAAGGTCTTTACTGAGCTGGACTACAGGGTGTCTCTGCACGTGGACCTCACGGCCCAGGTCTCACACACGCACACGCACACGTTTCACAATCTATAAACGTAGCTTGAACGGACATATAGACGGGTGGTGGGAGAAGGTCATCATCTGGACCTTCTCTGCTGGTGTGTTAGGGCAGAGACGTCTGCTGTATCAGGAAGTCACTGCTAATTGAGACAAGTTCTCATCTGCGTCAGTTCATCGTCGTCTCTTCTTTCTTCAGGCCATGAAGTCGTGCATTGAGAGTTTTTGTCGTCGTCCAGACCACCAGGCCGTGGACAGCTGCGTGGTCTGTCTGCTGTCCCATGGAGTGGAAGGATCCGTGTACGGAACCGATGGACAACTGCTGCAGGTCAGTCTGTCTGGTTGTGGTTGTCCTGAGTGTCTGTGCAGATCCATCCTGATTCAACCTCAACATCTCAGTCTCGTTTCTACGGTTTCTTTCAGCTGGACTGGGTTTTTAAGGCTTTCAACAACGTACACTGTCCACTGCTACAGAACAAACCAAAGATGTTCTTCATTCAGGCCTGTAGGGGAGGTAAGGAGACCAGAGCACGACCCCAGGAGTAGATGAGCTGCACTGCTGCCATCTAGTGTCCTTCATTATTATATCCAGCCGTAAATACCTGAAACATTTTTTCTCAGAACAGATCTTTTGTGAGGAGCTCAGACGCTGGGTGTTAGGTTTTCATTGTCCAAAGAAAACCTGATGAGGATTCTGACAGACTCAGACATTTATAGATAGACATTACAATAGATCCATGGATGGATGGATGGATGGATGCAATCACTGCAGTTTGTCAACAGTGTAGAAATAATGACCTGAGGTGACAACACCATTATTCACAATTATTACTTCAGACGTTCTTGACATCATGTCCTCAGACCAGGAGTCAGTCCAGTCCGTCCTGGGTCCATCATGTCCTCAGACCAGTCTGTCCTCAGTCATGTCCCTGTAATAACAATCAAAGCATGTAATCAATCCGTGACATCACAGCTCTCAGCTAATTAGCCAGTCTGTGCCGTGATGGAGGTCAGGACCTGACTACACCACTGATGGCGCTCCTGACAAATCCTCAGCCCCTCAGGGGCAAATCCTAATTACTGTTCCCTGCTGTACCAGGGAGCGTGCTCCTGGTGCCGGGGCATTTGTGTGTGTGTGTGGGCTGATATTAAATCTGCCTGATCAGGGGGTAATTGATTATTAAAGGACTTGATCACCAGCTCAGGTAGAAGTCAGGTGGAGTCTGACAAACACAATATTTATATTTAGAAACCATGATGTGGAGAAAACATTTACTCAAATACTGAGAAAGTTGTTTCCATTTTATCCTTCCTGTATCAGCAGAAAGGATATGACATCACACGACACGGTTAATTGGGGGCTGATAGGGGTGCAACGTCACACGGCTAAATGTAAACCAGTATGGTTGATAAAGTGAAAAAAAATCACTGGATCAAAAAGGTAGAGGCAGTACCCCTACCTGCCAGTAGGTGGCTCTTCATTTGTTGCCACTCCAGTGTAAATATACTGTACGTCAACTTCACTGTATATACTGTGTATATATATACCTGTGTGTGTGGGTATGAAAATACGTTTCTGCTGAATATGTTTTGTTTATGATGTCTGTATATGTCTACATAGCAAAATAAATATATTTATATATATTATTTTCATATATTTTATGGTTTATACAGTATATTTGTATATACATGTGGTGAGCAGCGGATTTGTAGGAAGTAACAAATTTCACACTCACTGTTTGTTTCCAAGAAATACAGAAAAACATATATATTTACCTTCTAATCTGTATTACCAGATATATGTGTGTGTACATATATGTATTTGTCCATATGTGCGTATACATGTATGTATATGTACATATATGTGTGTATATAAATAAAGACAGCGAGACAGACGATAATGAAGACAAGCTCAAGTCATTTTCATGTCTTGAGGACAGGTTTGAATAAAAGATGAGTCTGGTTGATGAGTTACTCTCCTCCAGATGAGATGGACGTTGGCGTGGAGCAGATAGATGGACCAATCAGGACCAACTCTCCCAGCTGTGAGCAGCGTGACGCAGGGAGGGAGAGACAGAATGAGTCGGGGACTAACCCTGGACAGGGAGGGAACGGCGGGAGACTGAGGATCAAACTGCCCCAGAGGTCCGACATGATCTGCGGCTTCGCTTCTCTCAAAGGTCAGAGAATTAGTAAGTTTCTGCCTTTTTGTTATTCTGCCCTGAACCAGTTTGATCCTGTTCAGACTGAGGTGTTTGTGCTGCAGCAGATGTTCACTAATGGACTGGGTTGTTTTACACCGTCCTATCTTTCACCTGGACATTTTACAAACAAGAACTTCCTTTATCTCTACTGGTTTTTACTGACGTCGTTACTCAGTTGAACAGTTGTTGCTTCTCAGAGAGCAGAGACAACCGTCCCCTGGTCCGTTATTAAGACCAGTGTGAAGGACCTGACTGGGTCTCATCCTCTGTCTGTTGACTTTTCTTGCTCACTAAGGCACAGCGGCGATGCGTAACACCAAGAAAGGATCCTGGTTCATGCAGGACTTGGACATGGTCCTGCGTCTTCATGCCAGAGACACTCACCTGGCAGACATCCTGGTGCAGGTGAGTACGGAGTCATCTTTGGTCATATAGTTCTTTTTAACAATTCATTTGGAGAAAAAGAAGCTAGAGAAGACAGATTGAGATGGATTGGACATGTTCAGAGGAGGGACAGTGGAGAGACGTTGGTAGAAGAATGATCCTAGAGATGGATCAGACATTCCTTGTTGAACCATTTCACCCTCAGAAAATGTGAGAAAACCAATAAATCAGTGTCTAGAATCATAATGGACTGTGTTGCTGCTAATACACAGACCCAGGACTGTGTTACATGGAGGTTGAAGTATTTTTCACTGTATTTGTACTTTTGTGTCCAGGTCAACGGGCGCATCAAGCAGCGGGAGGGCTACGCCCCCGGGACCCCCCACCATCGCTGCAAAGAGATGTCAGAGTTCACCAGCTCGCTGTGCAAAGACCTCTATCTCTTCCCCAAGTTCCGGCCCTAGTGTTGAGTCTATGCAGATGATGTGTGTTCACACACACACACACGCACACGCACACACACGTTCCAGCCTCATTCCCAGCAGTGAGACGTCACCAGGTCATTCCAACGTCAGGTTGTTTGTAAAGACTTTTCTAATAATGGGACAGAAAGAATGGACTTTAAGAAAAATGTGTTTTTATCTGAGCTGCAGCAGCTGAGTGGGCGTGTCCTTACTGTCACATTGGCCACGCCCACTCTGAAAAATTTATACCTGTTATTTTTTTATTGAAATTTTCTGAGACTTTCCAACAGTATTGATCTGAACTCACTCAGTCCAGACACAGACTCAGGACGTCTGTCCCACTTCAGTTGACATAGACTGCAGTGTCAAAGTTCCACCAGGGGGCACCAGATCAGTGATACGGTTCCTTTTTTTTAGGGGAATGTTGTAAATAAAAGACTGCGGAGATGTAACTGCCCTAAAAGCACATGTGTCAAACCCGGGGCCTGAGGGCCACATATGGCCCGCCAGTTTATAACTACAGAGCAATGCAACTTCAGTAAATAATAATAAATATTAAGAATCTCAGCCTCAATGGCTTCATTTCAAGGCATTGTTAACGACACCTCTTAAGCTCCTGTGGGCCACAGGTAATGATCTTGTGGGCCAGGTTTGGCCCCCGGGCCCTGGGTTTGACACGTGATGTAAATAGTGGATGAAAGTTGACTCTGCTCACTTGACTGAGGTCAGCTGAAGAAAACAAACATCAGATTGGGGAGATGTTTAGCTCTAGTGTGAACATGATGATCATCTGGTCTGTTGGTCTTCTATCTTCTATCTTCTTCTTCTTCTTCTTCTTCTTCTCTACTTTTGTACGTCGGGTATTTTAGACACATTTTCTACTTTTATCCAGCAGGCAGCTTCAGACCAAACTTCCAGAGTTTGAAGTTGTTTCTTTTTTACTTTTTCGATCCATGAAATGATTATTATTTTTTATATGTATTTTTGAAATGTAAATTTTCTGACAGCGCCCCCTGCTGATGCGAGGACCATCCCCACATCAGCTGTGTTCTTCCGTATCTGTCAGGAAACCTTGGTGCTACTTGTGGGGTCTTTCACCTTCCATATGAACTTTGATCTTTATGCTAGCTGACTCCAGTGTGTGTGTTTGCAATGAGACACACGCACACACACACACACACACACACACACACACACACACAGCCCTCTTCACGCCCTGGTCACTGTGTAGTAATTCATTTAATCCAAACGTATGAGGAAAAACAAAACGTCTTCCAGAAACAGAACCGATGCAGGTTTCTCCTCTGTCTCTGGTCTGTTGACCTGCTGTATGTCTGACCACGGTGCTGTTGGTCACTCCACCCTGCTCCACCCTGCTCCACCTCACTCCACCTCACTCACTCACTTTGACTAAATCCATTTCTCAAGGCTGCGTGAGCATCAGTGTTTCCCAGAAAAGACCGAGGCCAGTGGCGTGTGTTTGGTTACAACAGTGTTGTAGTAAAGAAGGGAGAGGAGATATATGTATATATATGTGTTTTTAAACACATATATATACATATATCTCCTCTCCTCTTTTAAACACACACACACACACACACATATATATATATATATGTGTGTGTTTATATATGTGGGGCAGTATTGATCCAGGACTGTCTGTAAACAAGGATGCTCTTTATCTGTGTCAGGACCTGGAGCCAAAGTCAGACCTGGTCTGGACTCAGCTGAACTTTGGGGAAAACAAAGAATAAAAAAATTGAAGGAACTGAAGAATTTCATGGAAATAAAGCTGCACCGTTTATTAGCTGCAATTTAAAGAAAATAGATAAATGGATTACATTCAATATATGTGATTATGTGTTTATATGTTTTTATATGTACGTATACTGTATGTGTATATACGGTACATATTTGCATATAGACTATGTATTTATATATATATATACACATATCCAAAAATAGACATCCAGCAGCTGTTATTATACTAATGTATATATAAATATTTTTATGGAAGATAATGATGCATCTATATATTTACAGATACAGATATTATTATCTAAGGTATTATCTAAGTATTACTTCACAGTTTTATTTCCATGAAATACAGTGTTGTCTGGTGTGGTGGAAGAAAAGTTGAGTTCTCCTGTGGCTCAGGTCAGGACCCTCATTGTTCTGTCAACTCTTTTGGATTTTGAATAAACGCTCTCTTATTTTTCAACAAAGATCCGTTGAATTATTCCTTTTCTTTTGGTTCCAGTTCCCAGTGGACTTGATCCCACTTGTTGCTGTGTTTGTGTGTGTTGTTCCCAGTGTACAGCCCGTCCTCTCCGTCCTCAGGTGTAGTATAACTGGCACCCCACTATTCCGCTGTGCTCAGGTCTCTACGTGTTGTGAGCGCAACGTATGTATGTGTCACACCGCCGCGGCCCAGTGATAATGTTCTGAGTGTATCAGATAGAGGCCCGGCCAGCTGTCCGCCGTCATTCTCTGCTGACACACACACACACACACACACACCAGCGCTCGTACACGATGGTTGGAGTAACACATTTCTCTCTGGCCTCGGGTGAAGCTGTGAGATTAGGTTGTTATTTGCTGGCGTGTGGTCAGAGTGGGCGGGGTCAAAGGGGAGGTCCATGTGGGTGTTGGAGAGGGAGGGAGATTTCTTCTCCTTATCTCAGCGTAGATGTTCAGATTACCATACGTGAGTGGGTGGTGCTCACTGGGATGGAGACGGGACTTAACTTGTCTGTGTTCACTGAACAATTTCACGTATTTCTTGCAAAATACATTGAAATGTTGTCATGAATCCATGTTGATGTTTGAGTCAAACCTTCAAACTGAGGAATTTGACTTCACTGCAGCGTTGCCTCCTCCATGACTGTTGTTTCCATGGTCGCCCACTAGAATCAATATAAACAGTAAAGTAACCCCACCCACCACCACCCCAGGACGCCCCCAACGTAAGGTATTTTGCCAGTGACCCATCAGGTCACCAGTAGCTTTGCTTTTTTTGGTTAGAAGATTTTGGCGACACCATCTGGTCGACGTCGGTTTGTTGCTGTTACAGGTTTTAAGGTAAAAAAGTTACTTTATTACATTTTCGTCTGCAAATTGAATTCATGATGAAACACGTCGACTTCTCAGTCTTCGTTCATCACGTTGAACATTAGCATAACTATTGGTTGGAGCTCTGCAGGTGTCTGTCAGTCAAATAATCTGAGGAGTAGATTAGATTAGACTGAACCTTAATAATCCCTCTGGAGTCCCCGTCTCTCTTCCATCTGCTCTTGTTGAAATTCTCTCTAAAATATTTATTTATTCCTTTTTTCCTTTGATCCTCTTCGAGGTGGTGGGCGGAGCTGCAGTTGAAGGTCACAGTGTGGGCGGAGAACCCTGACATTCAACTGGGGTCAGATCAGAGTGACCAGGTCACCTGTTAAGAATGGATCTGACCATCTCAAACATTAGTGCCACCTGGTGGACAGGTGGTCATTACTCTTGCCTTACAGCCCCATGGTAACTGATGGTATTTCAGCAGGTTGTGGTTTTGAACCGCTGCACCACTGTACGGCCTGGGCCTGCTAACCACAACACATCGTGCAGAAACCCGTTGCCCCAGTGTGGGTTCTAACCTGGACTGTAGGGGGCGCCACTGCAGTGGGACATGGATGTTTGTGGGGATTGCCTTGCATCAGAGGCTGATCAAGTGTGACCTGTGGTCGGGGTGTCGTGTGCACCTTCCTGCTCACGTTGCAGGGGCAGCCCTACGGGGGGTGCCCCCCTCCACCTCTGTCCAAACAGGAACAGTCCACACACACACACACACACACACACCTAACGGCCGTGGGCAGGGAGGGCGTGTGTGTGTGTGTGTGTGTTATTAGGTGTCTGCAGTTCTAATAAAGGAAAGCTCTCCGTCCTTCTCTGCCTCATCAGACGGCTTTACTCCGCTTTGTCCAGCGCTCTGATTTCTGTCCCCGTGTTTGTCCGGTCTGCAGCAGCGCTGTCCCCCACCTCAGCCCTCTTCTTGTCCCCCCCCCCGCGTCCAACAGCGGCCTTTGGATCACCTGCAGGAGAACGTGTGTCTCGGGACGGACCAGCTCTCTTCAGGGTCGAGGACCAGGAAGGAGCGTGTGTGTGTGTGTGTGTGTTTCACCTGCTGTATGGTGTGTGTAGGTTATTAGTGACAGAGAGAGTGTGTGTGTGTGTGTGTGTGTGTGTGTGTATGGTGTTACCCATGTTATTGGAAATGCTGGGGTGTCCAGCCAGGTTATTTTTGGATCAGTGACAGCGTGTCAATGGCTGCAGATGCGTCGCAAAGGAAGGCTCTGAGATACCAGCAGACCCTGGTAAGACCTCCGCACACGTCCGTCCACCTGTCTGTCCAACCTGCCTGTCTCACTACGGGTCTGTCCAACTGTCTGTCTCAGCACGGGTCTGTCCAACTGTCAGTGACTATCGGTTCTTCTGTTTTGATGAGTTTCTTATTGTGCTCTTCTTTCTCGACACTTGCTACGTCCTCTGTCTCTGTCTCTGTCTCTGTCTCTCTCACCCTCACCCCCCTCCTTTTCCCCTGTCCCTCCATCGACCCACCTGTCATATTCTCCTCTGTGTCTCATTCCTAAACTCTTGGAGTTGATTTCTTGTCTTCTCTGTTCCTCCACTCCTCTTTGACATCCTCTCTCCCTCTACATGGACCCACCTGTCTTATTGTCCTCTGTCCCCCCGCCCCCCGTGTTCGTCTTCTTCCTTCTTTCCTCATCAACAGGATTCGTTGTCTGTTTTCTCTCTGCTTTTCCATCATCATCACACAGAATTACCCACAATGCCGTGCTGTTGAATCAGTTCTGTCTTTTCTCAGCCGGTGAAGGCTGGCTGCCCCCTCACCTCCTCCTCCTGTTCCTCCCGTTCCTCCCCCTCCTCCCTCCTCATGAACCAGGTTCCTCCAGCCCCATGCTGTGTATTTGTGCGGCCCTCAAATGTGTCTGACCCTGATGTTGAGCCACACAGATGAGTGTGAATGTGTTTTAATGATCTTGGGAGAGCTTCGGTGTCTCTCCGTCCGTCCGTCCGTCCGTCCGTCCGTCTCTTCTCTCTCCTGTGGCGGCGGCTGCTAAAGTCGTTTTCCGGCGGTGCTGGATATAAATACCGATATAGAGGAAACCTGAGCAGCAGGTTAGATGAAGTCATGTCACTGTATCCTGGACCTGAATCTCTTTAACTGCTGATCCAGAATCAGGTTCGGTCTTTCCCAGAGCTCCCACTCACCTGCTGCTGTTTGACAAAAAAAAAATCCTCTTCACTCCTGGACATGATGTTCACCTCAAAAATAAATAGAAATATTTTATTTTTATTTATTTTTGTCAACAAAAAAGGTGAAAATGTGGAAAAATGCAACTTTTCAGTTAAATCAACAACACATTCATATTTACTACATAAAGTTTCATATATTTTTAATAATGATCACATTAGGGGTGTAATGGTTGGGGCCTATATAAATAAAGACAAATATCATTGTTGTTTTTTAGTGCTCGTGATAAATACATGTACATATATTTATTATAACTATTATTGGTGATAATAAATTTGTAATAGAATAATGTTAATAATACTATTCTTTATAGTAATACGAGAATACAGAGAAAAACCAGGAATAACATTTGTGGATGATGAAAATTAATGAAACAATATTAATACCAACAATAATTCAAATAACCATATCATAAATGTTGTTAGTTATTTTTATAATAAGTTGTAATAATTTATAAACAAAATATTCATTAAAACAGTTAGTACTGATCCTTTGATTTATTTGATTTTTTTTTGTAGTTTTCAGATTAAAAACCAAACAATGTAACAAATATGTCCAGAACATACATGTTTGATTGATCAGAGGGAGGAGGAGGAGCAGCAGGAGGAGCAGCAGGAGGAGGTGTGAATTCTCAGCCTAATGATTTAGACACCAGTGAATGAAGTCTGCAGTTACGCTGCACTGACAACTGTTGTTGTATCAAAATGTAAGTTGTTAAAGTTTATATATTACAATCACAGATAAAAGATCTCTGTACATCTTTATATAATATTAAAAATATTTTGTTTCCCAATTTGTATCGTATCGGTGCCTCCGTGTTTGATACGTATCAGTTCTTGCCAGAACTGTTTTTTCACTTCTGTGGTCGGTTGCAATACTAGTAGCAGCTTGAAGGGGGCGATAACGTGGTCTTCAATAGTTGTCTCACAGCATTGTTTGAGGAATACATTTATAAAAATTATATTTAAAATTTTTATTAAAATGTGTTCTTTTTTCCCACACTACTACAATTAACAAAAACAAAGATAATTCAATTAATCAGACCGGCTGGTGTGATTAATCTGTCCCCCCAGTGGCCCATGCCCCCCACTTTGAGAATGACATGATTTATTTATTTATTATCAAATAATGATAATGATTTATTTAATCATCAAACATCTGCCATCATCAACGTGTAATGGATTATATTTCCCCAACTTCACCACAGACAACTTTTCACCTGCCGCTCAGCAGTCAAACCCTTCCTGGTCTGTCCACCTCCTCCTGGTCCCACAGCCGTGGTTTTGACTCCTGACCTTCATAAAGGGGAAGTTCCCTGTTGGACTCGTGTCACGCTGACAGACACGCTCCTGCCACGAGACAAAAAACACCGGTCGTGGAGTCCACTCACTGCTGCCCCCCGGGGGCTCCTTATGGTGTGTGTTGTTTTTGTGGAGATGTGGTTAAAAGTAAGGCTCTGTGGCCCAGCGGGGTCTGTGAGAATGTCAACAACAGAAGTCTCAGATGTTAGAGGCTCATAAAAGGGACGGTGTTTATCTGCCAAAGATCCTGTGGGCGGAACCCACATGACTGATGACATCACCGGACCTGTGTGTGTCTGTGTGTGTGTGTGTGTGCGTGTGTGTGTTTAGTCCAGATTCCTCTGCAGTTCTGGTTCAGTGGGTTCTGGTCAGGTTGCCGGTCACCTGGTGCGGAGGTGAGTCCGACTCTGATAGGAGCGACAGACGCCTGAGTGAAGGAGAAGTGTGTCAGTGAACATTGGGTCACAGCGCTGCTAATTTTACCCACGAGTTGGGTTTCACCTCAGGGGTGGGGGCAAGATGGATGGGGACAAGGGACGGTGAGAGGGGACGTTTCAGCAGGAGGAGTGACGGAGGACGAGGACGAGGACGCTCACAATTAATACTGTCAGGAATTATAACAGTGTGACTGAGGAAGAAAAGACAAAGTCCAGTAGAAACACTGACTTCACTGAGGGGCTGAGGGTTAGGGTTCGATGCCGTGCAGTATTTGATGAATGTCTTTATATTATATAAACAATAATTTATATAATGTGTGCTTCTTTATCATCCTTCCATCTTTGTCCACCTCTCTGTTGCTGGGACACCAAGGACTGGGCCGTCAGAGTCTGTGACCGCCACCCAAAACACACTGCACCACCGTACCAGGCGGTGAACCCTGGAGGTCCACACCACAGAGGCAGAGACACTGACTCTGGTCCACAGATCCTCCACCTTAACTGAACCAAAAAGGATTTGATTATTGAGGTTTAAGATTTTTACAGCCCACACACCAGGTGGGATTGGAGGACCTCTACAGTACAGTACAGTACAGTACAGTACAGTACAGTACAGTACCAGTCCGTCTCTCCTGGTCAAATCCTGTTGAATTAAGAACTGATGACAATTCACTGTCAGGCCTCGAGTGTCTGTTTAACCTCTGCTGCTCCTGCCCTGCTGTGTGTGTGTAGGTGTGTGTGTGTGTGTGTGTGTGTGTGTGTGTGTGTGTGTGTGTGTAGGTGTGTGTGTGTGTGTGTGTGTAGGTGTGTGTGTGTGTGTGTGTGTGTGCTGCAGCCCTGACTATGGAAGATGACAAGAGAGCAAATGGGAAGGCAAGATACGGTTGACTGTCTGGCTTTGGAGACAATTTGCCAGAGAGGCCGTGAACGTTGGTCAGGATAGGCGGGGCATGTGTCAATCACAGGTTTGACAGGGTCTTCTAAAGGTTGTGGTCTTGTTGCCCAGCAGCTGAGGGCAGTGATCTGAGATGTGTATAAGAGACAGCTGCTGCTCCTGCCCTGCTGTGTGTGTGTGTGTGTGTGTGTGTGTGTGTGTGTGTAGGTGTGTGTGTGTAGGTGTGTGTGTGTGTGTGCTGCAGCCCTGACTGTACCGGTCCATCTCTGAGTGCTGGGCTGTGCTCAGGTAGAGTCCGTATCTAGAACGGTCCTGAGCCTCAGGATGAAGGAGCCCATCAACACCTTCCAGACGGTTCTGAACATTGACCACTTCCTGGTAAGAACCATCGGTTCCACTTGGTTCCGCTTGTCTTTGTCGGGACAGTTTTGGACTGGAAACAGTTCTTTGACTTTTTTTGGTTGGTCTGTTGCTTTGACTTTTCTTTCTGCTGGTCGGTAATCTGAGACAGACGCTGTCCCGTTGCTGGGATTATGTTGGATTATTGTCACTGACTCATGAAAAACCAACAAAGAGAAGTTTACAGTTTGGTTCCTCTCCACTCTGACACTGCGTCGTCGTCCTGCTTTTATTAGAACACGACAGCTTGAGCAACGTGTGAGGCAACGTTCTTGTTCTGCCTAATTAGTGAAGCTGTGTGTGTGTGTGTGAGACAGGATTGTGTGTGTGTGTAGAGAAGGGGGCTGGGGGGTGTGTGTGTGGGGGGGTAATCTGTAGATCTGTCCGTCAGTGAGTGGGTCAGATTTTATCATTAACCTTGTGCTAAGGGACAAAACAATATTGTTTTAAGGGCCACACACACACACACACACACACACACACGTCCTGATCTTGAGGACAAACGTCTCCGTCCAACTCTCATCTGAGACAAACATTTTTCCATCAGGTCCCTTTAAGAGGAATGTCTTCTGTTATTTCTTTCATTAACCCTGAAGGTCACCGTGTCCTTGAACGTCTGCATCCACGAGCAGCTCTCATTAGCACTGCTCCTCCTTCTGCTCCTCCTTCTGCTCCTCCTTCTGCTCCTCCTTCTGCTCCTCCTTCTGCTCCTCCTTCTGCTCCACCTCCTCCTTCTTCTTCTACTCTTCCTCCTCCAGATTACCTGGAGGAGTTTCTCCCAGTTCTGTCGTCTCTTCTGCTCTCTTCACTGTTTCCTGTTCAACTCCAACTAAACCGATGTTGGGTGGAGGTGGAGGTGGAGAAGAGATGGTTGAATCTCCACAGTCAGGGTGGGAAGTGAACCTATGATGTAGTGCAGCTTTAGTCCAGAGAGGAAGAGGGGAAACTGGTTGTAGTAACACAGGCCGCCACCAGGGAGCTTGGGGGACGAGGAACCCTGGGGTCTGTGGATGTTCCAGTCCAGTCCAGTCCAACAGAACACAGGAGGAACCATGTCCTCCACGTTGTTGTGGGAAGATTCAGTCTCTGATGTGAAAAGTGGTTGATGCTGATGTCACGGCGTTGGTCACACGGACGACTCAAGGTCCCAGGTGACACGACGGTGACTGATGGAGACGTTTAGAGTCAGCTGATGTTAATGAGTCACTGGGATCAATGCCGCTCTCACACTGTTGGTGTGGGTGTAGGTTCCACGGTGTAGCCGAGAGCACCGAGAGCAGAGGGTCCAGGGTTTGATTCCCAGAGGAACCAGATGAATGGTGTCCAAGTAAAGTTCATTATTGTTGGTTCTTGTGGGATGAACCAACGCAGCATCAACATCAAAACCAAAAATCATTGTCACCAACAGAGAGTAGTTGTTCTGTCTGATTAGGATTAGGATTAGGATTAGGATTAGGATTATCTCTGAAGAATAATCTGCAGAAACTGAAACCTTATTTTGTTGTTTTTATTATTATTATCAATTTTCCAAACTACTGATTGTCAACCTGCAGCCTTGAACTGGTAACACTGATCACCCCCCCACCAGGGACCAGTGGACAAAAAACAAGGACCAGTGGACAGAGTCAACAATAGAAGAGTCCAGTTTGTTCGTTAAAGATGTGAAACAGCAACAAAGAGTCTTTGAGAGCGAGGGACGGGACGGGGCGGGGTGTTGTCCTGCTGCCGTACCTGGACCTTGATGGTATCTGTGTGTGATGCTGGTGATGGATTAATGCTGTGGTGGTGGTGGTCAACAGCGTAGGGACACTGAGACGGGACAGGACGGCAGACAGAGCAGGGACACAGACTCGTCATCATGGTGAGGACAAGTGACGAGAACCAGGTGAGAAAAGACAACGACTTTAACGTCTCCAGATTGAAGAACACGGTGCAGACGTCCGTCTCTGAGATCACACCAGCCCTGGTGGAGTCTGACTGTGGTCTGAAGGTGGCGCTCTGCTAAATGTGAATTTTAAACCCAGGATGGAAGACAAAGAAATAATATTTTTATAGAAAGTCTTTCTGCAGAGTCGTTCGTTTTTTTTAATCGCACAAGGACTTTTTTGTCTGACCTGGTGGTGGCGCTGTGGTGATTTGTCAATGATCCTAATGAACTCAACTCAAAGTTACTGTTTGTGAATATCTTTTGTTTCCATCAGATTTCTCACCTTTGATTTAAACTAAACAGCAGGGGTTTGGAAATGTTGTCTACAGCGCCCCCTGGACACAGACGTCATGCATTAAACAGACTGCCACAGGCAACACATTTTCTACTTTTTTCTACAAGTTATTTTTCATTGCACATTTAGATTAATGCTGATCTCAAAGTTTAAGAATCGACTCACTCTTCTCTCCACTTCTCAGTCCAGTCCTCCTGGGGTCGGTTCTTCTTCTTCTTCTTCTTCTTCTCTGGTTGTTCCAATGGTTGATCCCTCTGTTCCAGTCTCAGTGACCTGATGTTATTGTTAGAGACAAATTATTGAGACCTGGTACCATCTGCAGAGCAATCACTGCGATGGTTTTGTCACGACTCCCTGGACCCTGTGGGGACTCGCCCCTCACTTTGGGAACCGACAGTTGTTTTTTAAGTTACTGTGACCCTAAGCGGCCCAGTCTGGTGGGTTTGTGTGGTTTCCCCCAGTGTTCGTTAACGTCCTCACTGCACAAATACAGTAACTGAGACACAAAGTATCGCATTCGTCCAATAAACATTAGCGGCGTTAATGCTTTGCTCATGAGCCGTTGCCCAGGGCAGCGTTGTGCCCGTCTGTCTGTGCTTGTAATGTTTAGTCAGGTTTAAAATAACCTGTTAGATGATTTAGAGGCATCAACAGTTTTCTAGAGCCTTTAACGGGGGGTGGAGTGGGTTTCGGGGGCGATTTGGCGCCGACTATGTGAAGCATCCATGTATCAATTATACACATCTATGTGAGTCATCCGGTCATGTGATCAGAGCAGCGTGGCTGAGCCGTTCTTCAGAGATTTCTTTTCTTATTTTCCTTTTTTCCTCCGTCCTTAGAAAGTCAACTTCTGAAGTTGTCGTGTTTCGTGTCGAGTCTCACAGCTGTGTCAGCGTTATTTTCCCTGTGTGAGCAGCAGCCTGAAATCATGTGACAGCCCCCACCCCCCACCCCTCCTCCTGTGCCCACCTCCCCCTGTGAGCAGCTTCTTCTACTCTGTTTGCGACGGTGCATGTGATCTGAGGAGATCAGACTCCGATCTGTTCCTGGATCTGCTGTCGGCCAGGTCCCCCAAAGGTCTAAGTACATGTACGTGTGTGTGAGTTCACGCATGTCTCACACTCAGAGTCAGAACATGTGGAACGTCTACTGTTCTGTGCACCAGTGGTTCTCCACGGGTCTGTCTTTAGGACCTCGAGTAACACCTGAAGGAAAACAGTCAACGTTCTATAAATTATTATTGTTATTGTATTTCAATATAAAATATATAACGACTGAGAAAAGTTAGTGTTATGATTTATATTTTGTATATATATATATATACACATATATAAATGCACGTGTTAACAGATACATATATTCTGCATATACATCTATACATATATACATTTGCACCCATACAGTATATATGCTAATACACACATAACTATATTGTGTTTATATTATTTCATATATTTATATTCACACATAGACATGGATAAATAAGTGGATGAAATTTGTGTGAGTTTTTTTTTACATTTTTATTTCCCTGACAAAGGCCTGTGTCCCAGGACAAGTCCACGACCCACCAGTTGAAAACCCCTGCTCTCAGTGACGGTGCGTTCAGGGTCTGTGTCCAGAGTCTGTGACTCTAATGTACAGGATCCTTACATCTGTGAGTGGATGGACATACAGTACAGTGTCCCGTGAACTAGTGCAGCCGTCGTGAATCACTGCCTTAGGCCCCTCCCCTTCAGACCCCCTCCCCACATTAGGGGGAGGGGGTCAGGAACACGGGGCGGGGGTAGGAGGTGCTGCGGGGGGTATTTTCCGATCTCCATGCCAGTTCCGTCTGTCCCTCTGCGCCAGGGAATTCAGGTTGGAGTGTATTCCTTACTCACATGCCACAACCCCCCAACTCTCTCACGCTCTTGTTATCTCAAGACCCTGGATCTGGTTCTGCCCCCCCCCACTTACCCTACCCCCCCAGACCGGGTCTCACTTTTCTCCTTCCTTCCCTCTGCTCCTTTTTCCCTGACAGCATCATCTCCTTCCTCAAACATAAAGTTTTTTTTCTTTTTCCTCCTCCGTTGCAGCTGTACGGCGAGTACAGGGAGCAGCTCGGGAACTTCGCCCGCAGGGAGGCGGCCCGCCTGCTGACCGAGAGACAATGGAGGAAACAGAGAGAGGAGAACAACGCGGCCACGGGCCGCAGAGGCCGGCGCCAACATCACCTCCATCAACGACCCATGTCACTGGAGTCCTTTCAAAACCTCACCTCGTCGCCCCAGAAGACTCGTTCCTACTCCAAATGCAAAGGTTGGAAGACGGTCATGTGATCGTGGTCCAATCAGTTTCACCGTCCTCTATAGTGACACGGAGAATATAACGAAGCAAAATGATTAACGACTGAAGCCGAACGATTTAGTCGACTGATTGATTTGACCGATATAAGCTGATGTCAAAGTTTAATAGCCAACATTTTTAGGCACATACTGCCACCTGCTGTATTGGAGGGTGTGGTGTCAGGGTTTGACCAGTGACTTTTTTAAAATGTTGCGATGGATGTTTTCTTATAACGAACAGAACTGTTGTGTATTTGTATTAATTCATGATGCAAAGAGTTTATAAAATACACAGTATATGAAAAAAATATTGACCAGAATAAATGGATGAATGTGCGCTCACATCCAAAGGCCTTAACATGAGAGTGTGTGTGTGTGTGTGTGCGTGTGTGTGTGCTGCGAGCCACGGTTTCCTCCACTCCACTCCACCCACAGTCAGACTGATGGGTTCCCTCCGAGGCTCAGCTCCACTAAATAACTGACAGTAATTAAAGCGGGTGATAAATGGCTCGGAGGTGAATCATTAATTTTATCTCTCTGTCCCAGATTGTCTGGCCCGGGTGAGGAGATACATTGTGAACAAAATGGGGGAGGACTGGATTTTCCTGGTCCTCTTGGGTCTGACCATGGCTCTGGTCAGCTGGAGTATGGACTACGCCAGTGCTAAGAGCCTTCAAGGTACCTGAGCTCCAGGTCTCTGAAGATCTCCAGGCTTCCATGTCTTCATCCTCCATGCCTTCCTTCCTGTTTCAGCCTATAAGTGGATCCACGGGGAGCTGAAGGGCAACGTGCCGCTGCAGTACCTGGCCTGGGTCACGTATCCCATGATCCTCGTCATGTTCGCCTCGCTCTTCTGTCACCTGGTTTCTCCGCAGGCCATCGGTAATCTCGCCGTAAGCCGCGACCTCCGACTGACTCCGCCTCCGACCGGCTGACGAACGTTGCATGTGTTTCAGGTTCTGGTATACCCGAGCTGAAGACCATCCTGAGGGGCGTGGTCCTGAAGGAGTACCTGACGCTGAAGGCCTTCATCGCAAAAGTCATCGGTCTGACTGCCAGTCTGGGCAGCGGGATGCCAGTGGGCAAAGAGGTGAACGCTCACCTGAGTTGACATTGACGTCTGTGTTCACACCACAGAGATGCATTGAGGAGACACTGACAACAGCTGACAGTAGGGGGAGCTAGAGTGAGGAACTGGTAGGAGAACGTCCTGTGGCAGCAGCTCCGTTCTAAAACATGTAGACGAGGAGAGACAGTTCTTATAGAGTGTAAATGTATATAGAGGTAAAAATGCTGAGCTACTCTTTCTTCAATTCCTTCTTCATTTTAAAACCTGTTTCCACTAAAGCTGCATTTGTTTACACTGATATAATGATAACAACAGAAACAGAGTTTAATCCCAGAGCTGTAACCATGGTAACCAAAATAACATTAATGGAACCAGGGATTGAAATGAACAAGGACTGAAAGAAAACAAGGGTGGACTCAAGAAGCACACCTGGGCCTGAAGGGTTTCAGGTTCGATTCTACCCACTGCCAAGACTCCACTGAGCCTGGCACTGTGTGACTGATCCACCCTGTCACAATGACAACAAGTTCACTTTGACTCTCTGTCCCGTCGTCCAGTGTCATCGTCATCTCCTGTCTCCTCCTCTGCTCTCTCGCTCTGTCTCAACCTGTGACACTCAGAGTCATTCACGCTGCTGTCCTCACTGCCGTCCACGCTGCCTGTGTAGGTAACGTCACATGTGTCTCCTCACCTGCAGGGTCCGTTCGTCCACATTGCCAGTATCTGTGCAGCGGTGCTGAGTCGCTTCATGTCCATCTTCTCTGGAGTCTACGAGGTAAGACGAGAGCCAGACCACAGCTGTCCCTCTGTCCTGTCCCTCTGTCCTGTCCCCCTGCTGGTGTTCCTCACTTTAATTATTTTTAACATAAAGTTCATCTTGTTTTTCTGTAAGATAAAAAACAAATCTCAGCCACATAAATATGAAGTCCCCCCTGTGACTGGACCGGTCTGGTTATTTCCTGGACACGTCCAGATTGAAGCCCCGCCCTCTGCTCTGTCCTTGACTCTTTAATCCAGGCCCAGATCAAAAAACCGGTCCAAGTCCTTCTTCTAAACTTCCATCAACACTTTTTAATCGCCCAGTTTTCAGCTCCCATCAGGATCTGAGTCCTGGACGGATCCTGGTCCTGGATTTTGACGGACCCCGCCCCCCCTCTCTGTCTCTCTCACACCTGGTCTGTGTTTGTGTCTCACTGTATTAATAGTGTGATAGTGTCATGTCTGGCATGTGTATTAACAGTGACCTTCTGTGCCCCGCCCCGTCTCCCCCCTTGTCCCCTCTTCCCCCATGTCTCCCATATCCTCTTGTGACCGTTGACCCCAGAGTGGCACCCACAACCAGGACCTGTTGGTGTGTGCGTGTGCAGTGGGAGTGGCCACCTGTTTTGCTGCCCCCATAGGAGGCAAGTCCTGCCCCCCCCCCAGACACAGTTCTCCTGTTGATGTTTTGATTGTTGTTGTATGTCAGTGAGCAGGGACAGTAGCCTGGGGGGTTCGGGGGGGCTTTTATTTTGAAAGTCCCTATAATGACATGATGATAAAATAAAATGGGAAGGGTGAAAATGTTCACCTGTGGGACTCCATCCAGTTCAGGACTCTGTTTCCTGTTGGTTTGTCCCTCAGGACAGAGACGTGTCTCTCTCCCTGACTCCTCCCTCCTCCCCTCTGAATGTTCTCACCTATGTGACTTTTTTTTCCTCTCCCTCCTTCACTCCACTGAGCATTATTTATTCACTTTCTTCCATTTTTCCCTCCCTTCTGTCCTCCCTTCCCCGTGGCTCCACAACCTGTCCTCCCCCTTCATCTGTCTCTCTCTCTCTCTGTCTCTCTCTCTCTGTCCTCTCTGGTTCTTTGCCCGTATTTACTCCTCACACTCTCCTCCATCGACTCACACCTTTCATCCCTCTCTCTCTCTTTCTCTGTCTCTCACCCCTCCACTGTCCCCCTCTCCCCCCTCTGTTTTCTGTGTCAGTAGAACCCTTATGGTTACACAGACATACTGACTGTCGGCTGTGCCGTGGGGGTGGGCTGCTGTTTCGGCACTCCACTAGGAGGTACTGTACACCTGCACTGATCATCTCTCTGTGCTCGACTCGTCCTGTCTGTGAAAACACATCACAACTGTTTGTTGTTTGACTGACAAAACTGTAGGAAAGAGAAACAACTTCACAGAATCAAATACATACAAGTGGTTGTCAAAGTAGGGGGCGAGCCCGTCTGAAGGCACGGTGCAGTGAGGAAAATGAACTTTGTTTTGAATTAGTCCTATTGTTGGAAAAAGTTCCTTAAAGTTGAAGTGTATTGATATTTAAGTCTCACTGAAAAGGTGCTAATCAACACGTCATTTAAAAATGTATTTGAATTTATATCATTTTGTCATCTTATATTATATAAACTTATAAAATATCTATAATTTTTCATCTAATCATTTGTCATAAATCCTTATTCAACTGATTGCAGGTTTTTAACAAGAAACAACTTAAATTTGAACCTGTCTATTACAGGGGGCGCTGTGGCCTCCAGTGTTTTTGTCTTTTATTCAGTGGTTCATAGTTTAACAGAACTGTTTTTACTGTTTGTCTGTTTGTTTTACTGCCTGCTGCACCGATGATGTGTGTGTGTGTGTGTGTGTGTGTGTGTGTGTGTGTGTGTGTGTGTGTGTGTGTGTGGCTCCCCCGTGTGTATAATTACACCCTGAGCTTGAAGTGTTTTTGCTCTCATTCTGCATATTTAACTCATTTCTGTTTCCTCCCTCTTCTCTCTCTCTCTCTCTCTCTTTTCTATTTCTGTCTCCCCCCCGTTGTCCCCCCTTTCCTCTGACCTCCTCTCCGTCCCCCACCTCCTCCCCCTTCTCTACTCCTCTGTTTCCCGACCTATCCATCCTCATTTCTCCTCCTCTCCCTATTCCCTCTCACTGTCTTTCCTCCCCCATGTCTCCCCCATGTCTCCTCCTCCTCTTCCTCCTTCTCCTCCCCTTTCTCTCCTCCACCACCAGGGGTGTTGTTCAGTATTGAGGTCACGTCTACCTACTTTGCTGTGAGGAATTACTGGCGGGGATATTTCGCCGCCACGTTCAGCGCCTTCATATTTAGAGTTCTCTCTGTTTGGAACAAAGATTCTGGTGAGGAGGGGGGGGTGACTCTGCTGATCAGCCCTGATGGGGGCGCTGATGGGTAGTCCCAGCTGAGCCTGTAGTTCAGAGTTAACTTCCTTCATCTGATGGAAGCTCCTTGTCACTGTGTGTTTTCCTCTTGTGTCAGTCACCATCACCGCTCTCTTCAAAACCAACTTCAGGATGGACTTCCCCTTCGACCTGCAGGAGCTGCCGGCCTTCGCTATCATAGGGTGAGGAGAAGGTTCAGACTGATCACATCAGGGAAAGTCATTTCTTTTTCAAACTGAAGTGACCTCATGAATTCCAACATTAATCCAGTGGTTCATAAAGTAGGGGGCGGAGCCTCCCAGGGGGGGGGCAGGACTTCAAAGTGAGTGTTAAAATGTAACTGATGAGTCACGAGTTAAAGTCTTAATGAGTTTGTGCTTCAACGTTGTCTCCAGCGTCTCCTTCTCAGAACCAGTCACTCTGTGACTGTGACTCTTTAAGATCTTGATTCCATTCAAGTCCTTCACGGTTTCTGTGGACCTAAAAAATATGATAGTTTTACCAAATCTGCTGGAAACACTCAGAGGGTTCTGGGACTTTGCAGCACATGTCCAGTGTTTGGTCAAAATCATCAAAGTAAGATTTCACTAAAGTGAATCCATGATCTAACCAAGCTGTTGTCTCCTCCAATCAGAATCTCCTGTGGCTTCTTGGGCGCGTTCTTCGTCTACCTCAACAGACAGGTGGTGCTGTTCATGAGGAGACCCACAGCTCTGACACGCTTCCTGACCAAACAGTGAGGTCACACCCGTGCACCCCCACCCTTGTTATATCTGTAGTCTTTCCTGAGGATTTAGGCCGGGACTGATGGACCGGTCAGTCTGTGTTGACCGTGCACATGCATAAAGATCAGAAGTGTGTCACTGCTCTGCCGGTAAGAGCCAAAAATATCAGCCTTATTAAAAACAGTGAATGTTCGTCTTGAAGTTAAACCAATAAAAACAGACGTAAGTGAACGCCACAGATGGAAACTGACGACCACATGTCCCCACAAGGTAGCTGTGGCGGGTACACACACAATTACCCCAAAGTAACTGCCCCTGCTGCAGCGGTGGATCCGGTGCTGTTCTTCTTCATGTGTCTCAGCTTCACTCTCCAAGGTCATCTGTCTCACAGACCAGGCTGAAGGACCGGCCTCAGCCTCCACACACTGACCACAGATCAGCAGACATTTAGTCTCGTCCTCCGTCACTAAAGACACTCACTTCCTCTGAGCGTCCAGTCTCCACATTAGACACCAGTGACAAGTCCCACGAGTGGGAACCAGGCTTGACCAAACTAAGGCCTGGGGGCCAGATGAGGCTCTTTTGACTTTTTAAAGCGGTCCATCAAACATGTCCAAGTTATTTATTTCTATTTTCCCTGTGGCGACTACATCTGGCCAATAGAAGGTGTGAAAAGTGTTAAAAGCTTTTATGACGTTTGTTGTATGTGTTGGTGTTTTTTCCCAGTCGACTGATTTATCCCGGGGCCGTGACCCTGATCATCGCCACCTTGACCTTTCCTCCTGGTTTTGGACAGTTCATGGCTGGAGAGGTCAGACACAGTCACTCACACCAACAGACCTGTAGACTGACTTGTTGACTGACTTGTTGACTGACTTGTTGACTGACCTGTTGACTGACTTGTTGACTGACTTGTTGACTGACTTGTTGACTGACCTGTTGATGACTTGTTGACTGACCTGTTGACTGACCTGTTGACTGGCTTGTTGACTGACTTGTTGACTGACTTGTTGACTGACTTGTTGACTGACCTGTTGACTGACCTGTTGACTGACGTGTTGACTGACTTGTTGACTGATCTGTTGACTGACTTGATGACTGACTTGTTGACTGACCTGTTGACTGACCTGTTGACTGACTTGTTGACTGACTTGTTGACTCACCTGTTGACTGACTTGTTGACTGACCTGTTGACTGACTTGTTGACTGACCTGTTGACTGACCTGTTGACTGACCTGTTGACTGACTTGTTGACTGACTTGTTGACTTACTTGTTGACTGACTTGTTGACTGACCTGTTGACTGACTTGTTGACTGACCTGTTGACTGACCTGTTGACTGACTTGTTGACTGACTTGTTGACTCACCTGTTGACTGACTTGTTGACTGACCTGTTGACTGACTTGTTGACTCACCTGTTGACTGACCTGTTGACTGACTTGTTGACTGACTTGTTGACTGACCTGTTGACTGACCTGTTGACTGACCTGTTGACTGATTTGTTGATTCACCTGTTGACTGACTTGTTGACTGACTTGTTGACTGACCTGTTGACTGACTTGTTGACTGACTTGTTGACTGACTTGTTGACTGACCTGTTGACTGACTTGTTGACTGACTTGTTGACTGACTTGTTGACTCACCTGTTGACTGACTTGTTGACTGACCTGTTGACTGACTTGTTGACTGACTTGTTGACTGACTTGTTGACTGACTTGTTGACTGACTTGTTGACTGATCTGTTGACTGACCTGTTGACTGACTTGTTGACTGACCTGTTGACTGACTTGTTGACTGACCTGCTGACTGACTTGTTGACTGACTTGTTGACTGACCTGTTTACTGACTTGTTGACTGACCTGTTGACTGACCTGTTGACTGACCTGTTGACTGACCTGTTGACTGACCTGTTGACTGACTTGTTGACTGACTGGTTTCTCTTTCTGTGCCTGTTCCAGCTGATGCCTCGTGAATGCATCAACTCCCTGTTTGATAATTTCACCTGGACCAAAATCTCAGGACTTCCTGCTCCTGTGGGTCTGGGCCGCTCCGCTGCCTGGCTCCATCCTCACGTCAGTGTGTACGTCATCCTCATCCTCTTCTTCATCATGAAGGTAGCTGTCCCCCCCCGTCCTCCCGTGCACAGTAGGAGTTAGACTTAAACAAAGTGATGGTGATAGCCTCTAAAACCTCTGGGACTTTCTGGTTTGTCGTGCAGTTCTGGATGTCAGCAGTTTCCACCACAATGCCCATTCCCTCGGGCGCCTTTATGCCGGTGTTCATATTAGGTGAGAGGATTTTTTTTTTATTTCTTAAATGTAAACTGAGTTTCTGCTGCTGAGTTTCAGTTTGATTCATCTTTAAACCTGGTCTTATCTCTGTCTTGAAGGAGCTGCGTTCGGACGCCTCGTAGGAGAGATTATGGCCACGCTGTTTCCAAACGGAATCCTCTTTGACGGGATAGTTTATCGCATCCTTCCGGGAGGCTACGCTGTCATCGGTGAGTCTTCTGTTCTTGTGTTCTTCTGAAATGACCACTGATCCCAGGTGGACTCTTCACACACCTTTAAATGTAAGGACATATTTGACAGCTCCATAAAACCATCAGGATACTGGAGAATATATATACTAATATATTAAAACATATATATCTTTAATGACATGTTGTTATGTATAATATTCTGCTATGATTTGAGTCAAATATGTACAAAAAAATGTTGAAATGTCTATGAATCAACGGAACGAAGCTCAAGACATTAAAAATGTGAGTTTTGTGACATGGACCCGTGTGACGGACAAACACTTCCAAGCATTTGACCTTCAGATCCTTCAGATGCGTTCACTGACCTGACCCTCCGTCTGCTGCGGCATTTAAATGTCTCCTGGGAAAATGACAACAGAATCTTTTGTCGGAATAAACGCCGTTCGGAGACGATCAGACTTTGGTCACCTGATCTCTTACTGTTCCCCTTTACCTCCTCCTCCTCCTCCACCTCCTTCTCCTCCTCCTGTTGTTGTGGAACAGGAGCGGCCGCCATGACAGGAGCCGTCACTCACACCGTTTCCACGGCAGTGATCTGCTTCGAACTGACGGGTCAAATCTCCCACATCTTACCCATGATGGTGGCGGTCATCCTGGCTAACATGGTGGCCCAGGGTCTGCAGCCGTCCCTGTACGACTCCATCATCCAGGTGAAGAAGTTGCCCTACCTGCCTGAGCTGGCCCTCGGGCACATCAGGTAAAGGTCCTCTCTGTCTTTTTGTCTCTCAGACCCATTTTTCAGGACAGATCATAGATGTTTATCTCCTTTTGAAAACCCCCAGCAAGTACAACATCTTCGTGGAAGACATCATGGTGCGCAAAGTCAAGTTCTTGTCTTCTCAGTCCACGTATCGAGAGTTGAACTATCTGCTGGAGACCACCACCCTGAAGACCATCCCACTTGTTGACTCTAAAGGTAGAAGCAGTGACATGAAGAAATGATTGTTGTATGTTGTATTGTTTCATGTTGCACTATATTTGTTGGGATCTTTTGGGCCTAGAAACACCAGGTACAGACCTGGTACTGCAGCTGGTCCAGAGTACAGAGTACTGTGTTACACCAGCAACACCAGGAAGATCAGACTGGGAATTAATCACAAATAATCAATACATTCCATTATGGCTCAAAAACAAAATACTGAAAAATGTCCCTTTTTTACACTGTTTTATATGTGTTTTATATTTCACCAAAAGTCAAGACTGAAGTCACACAGATCTTTAAGAGTATCTTTAAGATCAACCTTTCTTCTGCAGAGTCCATGATTCTTCTGGGCTCCATTGAAAGGACAGAACTCCAGGCTCTCTTCGACTGGTGGCTCTCACCGGAGCGGAGAGTCTTTGAAAAAGGTCAGAGTTCCACAGGCGAAGGTTCTAAGATGATCTGGGAGTCGTTCGCCTTCGTTGACGAAGAAGTCGGAGACGAGAACTCAGACAAGGTGATGTTGACACAAACCAGGACCGGCCCCAGAAGATCAGAACTTCACTGCTATTCTAACTGTGCCTACAGACCGCTCCGGTTCAGGAAGAGTGCAACGGACCAATCCCGTTCCCACAAGCCACAGAACCCTCGACTAACCACACAGACTCAGGTGATTCCACGGTGGAGGGGAGATCCTGGAGACGTTTCTTCTCCAGTCCTCACTCTCACTCTGTCTCTGTCTGGTGTCGTTTTCTGACAGCAGAAAAACGGAAGCTGCCGTCCGTCAGGAGAACCTTCCAGAGACTCTTCTCCTCAACATCGTCATCCAGCCAGACAGAACCTCAGGTTTTTCTTCTCACTGGTTGGAACATGAGGCTTGAGGACCAGATGTGGCCCATTGGGCTTCTTAATCTGGCCTGACAAACTTCTCCTAAAATACATCCTTATCCTTCTACATGTTCTCTGCCAAGACAAAAAAAGCTTAAAGAATTCTTCTGACTTTGACCCTTTTTATAACAATCTGGTCTTGGAGGGAAAATGTTTGCATTAGTACATGCTGTAGTACATGTATAGTATATGTCGTCCTGGTGATGTGGACCATGTGACCTGCTGGTCCAGTGAGCTGTGTTCCTGACTATAGAAATAAAAACCTTAACAAGAGAATATTGTTTTCTGTCATGAAACCAGCAGGGGGCGACATCAGGACTAACATTATTTCCCTCTGTTTCCTCAGGAGACAGCGCCCCCTGTACTGACTGACACCATGACACAAGAGGAGGTAAGGCCATCTAAGGAATCCAACGTTCACACAAACAGGAAATCAATCAAATCAAATTGATGATAAGATATTCCTCCATCACAGGGTTTGTCTAACTCTCTTGTGATTGGCCCACACAGATCAAAGCCTGGGAGGAGGCGGAGCTGGACAAACCAATCGATATGGAGCAGATACGTGTGGACCCCTCCCCGTTCCAGCTCGTAGAGCGAACTTCTCTGCACAAGGTGAGTGACTCGGAACATGGACAGATTGAGGTTTGTCTAATTATATCCCAATTATCTTAATTATATAATATCTGTAAGAATTATTTTTGGTTTCCCTTTGAAAATGTGGACTCAATAACCCAATGCCTTTGGATTTGGGGTAAGAGGGCTGCATATTAAAGTAAAAATCACCAGGGGGCAGCATTGCAGCTGTAATAAATCTCATATTCACGCAGTGGTTTGTAGAGATAAACAGAAAAATCTGGGCAGCTGTGAGTTATTGCCTGTGTTGACTGACGGTGTCTCTGTCCCCCCTCAGACCCACACTCTCTTCTCTCTGCTGGGTCTCAGTCATGCCTACGTCACCAGCATTGGGAAGCTGGTGGGCGTGGTGGCTCTGAAGGAGGTAATGTTCTTTTAATCCATCTTCTGCCTGTGGTATCACCTCTGCAGCTGTGATCCTGTAACACAACAGCGTGAAGAGCTGTGACCACAGTGGTTGTGTAACCACCCTGTGTCGTCTGTTTTCCCAGCATCCTCTAACACTGACCCTGACTGTGGATGTAGCTCTGATGGCGTCATGTTATCAGCTGTTTCATTATAACGATACAAGTCGCGATACAATACGATACGATTCACAATGTCTTGATCCTCTTTATCAGAACTAATCTGGTCAATGAACCAGATTAACTGAACTAAAAAAGTCCCTGGTTTGACTCAGTAAACAGTATATTACAGAACAAATGAAGGTCAGAAAGTATCCTTATCTGTTAGTGAATCACAGGGACAGCAGTCTCCACGACTGTCACCCAAATCACAGAGCCTTCCTGCAGCTGGTGAACCCACTGGAACCCGTGCAGACCCAAGGCTGCTTCTTTAACCACTAGGCCGTCACTGCTGCCTGAAGTTTAATGATGAAATGAATGGATAGATTATATTTGGCCACAAAATGGCCACATATGGCCCCCGGGCCTTAGTTTGAGGATGATAGCTAATTTGTCAGCCCTGCTCTCCAGAAGTCAGTTACTGTGATTCTGCTGTGTGTCAATCTTGCCCCCCCTGACCCCTGTCATCATGTGGTACAGTTACAGAAGGCCATCGAAGGCTCGACGCGTAGCGGTGTGAGGCTCCGCCCCCCTTTCGCCAGCTTCAGAGATGCCAGCAGGAAGGCCAAGAAACATCAACCCCCATCCTCAACCCCGTCCTCCCCCACCCGAGACAGAGACATGTGGGGGGAAGGGAGCCGGCACGAGGAGGGTCCAGGGAAGGAGTCCAAGGAGGACTTAGAAGGGACACCATCGTCTTCCACAGAGGCTCCAGGGGGCGATGTTACTCCCACCACACAAAGCAAAGACCAAGTCAAGAGCGGCAGCTTTGCATCCACGGAGGATGTGGACCCAGCTCCTTCTCAGGACCCAGTGTCTCCTCCTGTACCTCCTCCTACCTCCTCACCTCCGCCCTCCCCGGTGTCTCACACCCAACAGGTCTTCACTCTGCACGACCACGGAGAAAGCGAGGAGTCGGACGAACCGGTTTAGGAACTTGTTTTGGAGAAAAAGCTGTTGAACTCTTTGCTGATGACACTCCTCTTATCAGAGAGACAAGGCTGCTGTCACGGTGGAGGAGGAGGAGGAGCAGCAGGAGGAGCAGGAGGAGGAAGAGGGCTGACCTGCAGCCTTCAGCGACTCTGAGCTCTAAGTGAGCAGGACAAGCAGGTGCACAGCGAGTTCCTGAAACTTCTAGTCCAGGTTATTTTTCTATGCTGAGGACAATCTCACTTTTTCACACTCAGGTTCCTTCCTTTGTCTTCTGAACTGCAGTGGGACGAACTGTCCTGCAGGGTTCACCTTCACTGTCAGTCCGTACCTTAGAACAACGCCGTGGTTCCTAAAGTTTCTCTGCCCTCATTACATTAAAGAATCTGTTTCATTTTTTTCCACTTAATGATTTAAATCCCATTACCTGCCTGTGCCCACCTGTATCTGCTCCCTGCCCCCACGAAGGCCCCGCTCCCCACTTTGGGAACCACTGGACTTATGAATGTAACTGTGTCACGTTGTACTGATGTTTGATCCTTAAAGAAATCAATGGGTGGAATGATAATAATAATTTATCATAGAAAGATGATAATGAGATCATGCATATAAAGTTTACTGATCAATGCTTATTTTAAATGATCACCTTTATTTATTCTAACTTATTGAAATTTAATGTTAATTCTGCCTGACAGCTAATTTAAAATCAATAAAAAATCATTAGAAGAAAAGTTCCAGCCACACAGTGTGTCTTCTACGTGTCAGCAGTTTTCAGCTCAGACCGTCCGTGAGGCTGATGGGACTAAAGGTCCACTTCCTGTTTGTCAAAGGGGAGTGGTCAGTGACAGTGTTGCCCAGTCATGATGTCACGCCTGTCCTCCTCACACTGATGCAAACGTTCTGCTAGGATTCAGCAGTGACCTTGAGGGAGTAGAGTTTTATTCTTCTCTGAGCTTCGAGATCTGGTTCAAACGGAGGAAGAGGTCAGCGACGATGTCCACGTGTGGACAAGTTTCCTCTCATCGTCCAAAAACATGCAGATTAGACAAAATAAATGTCCAACTCTGAGAAGTCAAGATTTCTGAGACTTCAGACAAATGTTTCTTTAGGTTTCAAACAGACAAATTCAAGGATTAAATGTATCTTTTTAAAAAATAATTTCAAACCTAAATTGCATCCATCAGGTCACTGATGTTTAAAGTAGTGTTTGTTATTGAATGACCTGTGATTTTCAGGGAAAACTTCCTCAAAGGTTTGGCCCTCAGGTGACCCCGTGCAACAGGGGTCCCCAACCCCTGGTGTGGGGGCTGGTGCTGGTCCGTAGGTCATTTGGTACTAAGCTACAAAAAAATAAATAAAATCCGGTTACATCACTTTTCTTGTTTTTATTCTAAAATAATCTGCCAGTATTTGAGACGTCTGATACTGTGGTCCTCCTCCATCATTGGCTGGTCGGCAGTCACATGTGACACCAGCTGAGGTTGGAGACAAAACTGTGTGTGAATCATAGAAAACCAGTGGTTTCAAAAACTCTAGGACTCAGTCACACAGATTGGAAGGTTGTTTGTAATAATTGTTTATTTTCTCTCTCTCCACTGGAGGAAAAGGACGAGGGTTAGGAGGAGTGGGGGACATGGAGGTGGAACAGGGAGAGGAAGGAGAGACGGGAGGACATGAGGTGGAAGGTGGAAGTGAGGGAGGGGAACCACACGGAGGAACCTTCCTGTGACAGCCGGCCAACAAGCATGCATAGATGTGAGTGTGACGAGATTCCACTGGTGGACGAGCCTCACTGCCTCCGTCCAAACAAAGAAACCGACTTTTCTACAGCACTTTACAGAAGCTGAGCAAATTCATGTAGCATTTTTACAGCTGCAGTTGTTTTTCTCTTTGCAAGCAATTGGTTCAAATCCCCTTTGGTTGGAGTAAAAACCTAGTAGTTATTGTTGTTGTAGTTTTCTTTTTTTTCGGCAGTGATTCGTCCAATAAGACAGCAGATGGACAGACTGACGTGAGGACAGACACCGATACGAACAAACCGAGAGCGATGAGGAGAAAAGGCCAAGGACCAGCAGTAGATTTTCAGCATCATGCCTACAGACACGTCACGGTGACCCTGGGACGATGGCAGTGGAATCATACAAAAGGAGCAACACAACTGCAAAACCAGTTGCTTAAACAGCATGTGATCAGAAAAAGCCGTAACATCCACAGAAATATATTTGGCTTCTTGTTTGTTCATTCATTAAAACTCTGACAAATAAAAGAAGAACATAGAGAAAAGAAAGACCCTGAAGAGAAGCAGCATCTTCTCTACTGTCGTCAATTCTTTTCTCTCAGGAAGTAAAAACCAAATAGTCTTTAATGTTGTCTTCCTGCTGCAGCTGCTAAGACACTGCCTCCTTCAGGGTCAGTACTGTAGAACTGGACCTATGTCCAACTAAAGACTGTACAAGGCGTCCCACTAGTCCCTCCCCAAGTAAGTGTTCAATAAATAAATGAATATATGCCAGTGTAAAGACATTCTGTCAGCAGTTTTGAGCCCTCTTAGTTGTTTGATTCATTGGTCCAGGACAGGGTCACTGAAGTGTTACAAAATGATTCTTTTTTGGAGCTGCCGGTCTCTGTTCCTCCTCCTCCTCCTCCTCCTCTTCTGTCTCCAGGCTGTAATTCTGTTTTTTAAAGTGCTCAAAACCACATCAACACCAGGCTGCTTTACAGACGTGACACCTATTCTAACTCATACTGGAGGAGATGCCAACAAAGTTAGTAGAAAAATAAACATTGTCCCCAAACGTTGCATAAAGAAGCAATCGACAAATCAATCCATTCAAGTCAGAAAAACCAGAAAAAAGGTGAAGAGAAGGTTTTCACTAAAACCGTTAAAGTGACAGGACGTCCGATGTTGGCGGTTTTGTCGTTGGTGGTGAAACATGCACAGTTCAGCTTCTCTCTGTCGTCCAAAATAAAACTGTTCCTTCTCGTTTCAACCAATGAAAACCTGAAGGTTTTCCACAGATGTCGTCGTGTGTCGTCGCTCTCTCAGTCCAGGTGCTTCACAGTAGACACGATGATCAGGAAGACACCGATCTGCTCAGCTGAGGTGTTCAGCCCAAGCCTTGTTCTAATCCCTGATTGGCAGATTGCAGGCCACATGTTCCCCCATGACCTCGGACCCCCTGCTGTACTGGTGAAGGTTCTTACTTTAATCAACATCACAGACAGCTCCAAATTCTCTTCCTTTTTTTGTTCATTTTTTTGTGTGTGCAAAAAACAAAAGTCAAGCATTTTTAAATGAAAGTCAATTTCCAGAGGATGTTTTAAAAAAATAAAGGAATCGTCCTTTAAACTGCAATGACTCACTTTATACTATTTACATGGATGTCACCGAGCTGACATCAGTGCTCTGCCTGACCCACTATTGCTGGTTACAATTAAGATATTAATATTTGTATTTTTTTTTTTTTTTTTTAAGTGTCGGCAAAACTGAAGGGAAACAAAAGGAAAAGTCAGGGTCGTGGGCGGAGCTATTCTGCTCACAGTTTGCATCTCAAGTCTGAAGGAAGGTCAAACGGACGTGACGTGACAGTGTGTGTGTGTGTGTGTGTGTGTGTGTGTGTGTAAGTGCAGCGTCCTCTCAGTGACCAGCAGTCAAAGAACTCTTGAGACTTTCAAAGAAAAAGGGACCACTCTGGATGGTCCTTCTTCTCCAGAAGTTGGTCCGCGCCCCTCAGTTTGGGAGCATTGCAAAGACACATAAAGTTCTGCCTCTGCTGTTTGTCTGTGCCCGTACATTCGCAGCCATGTGAGGGGAGAAGGAGCGTCTGTGGTGATGGTTGTCTGTGGCTCTGAGAGCCTTCAGGGACTGAGGGCAACAACAGTTCAAAGGCGTCCTCTGATCTGCTGGGTAACATCAGTGCAAAGAAGAGATTTGTTAATGCAGCTCTGTCTTTTCCTCCTTCTGTCTTTCTCCTCGCAGCTCCAGCCCATTGTAGGTCCACTGTGACCCCCTGTCCACCTCCTCTTCAACTCTTCAACTTCAGTGCAAGGTCCATACAGAGAGGTGCAGTACAGGACTCTGTAGTACGGTGAGGAGACATGCATACAAAGAGAGGGAGTAGGAAGCACACGTATCTTTACAGTACAGTCCACATATGCATCTTCAGTGTGTGCTATCACTGGGACGGGTCGGCTCGGACCGAGACGGGATGGTCTCTGGGTGGGGCCTCGAGCCTCCTGGTGCAGCAGATTCACACAGGGGCTTTGACTGCATCTCACTGAAATATTCTGGAAATCTTCGACTTTTAATGTGAAAGGGTGCCGAGCGTGTGGGACAGAACCAGGAAATTAATTTGGTCGTCTACTGTGTAATACTGTAAACAGGGATGTTCTTCTGGAGAAAACGGTCGTCTTAAACACTGACTTTTCCTTCTCTGATTTATTACAGAATTATTCGTATTATTTTTTACTCATCTTTGATTTTTTATTTTCATTGATGAAGGTGGGGAGGAGTCACTCTCCTGCTCGGCATGGTCTCACTCATCTGAAGAAGAGGTCTGTCTGTTGATGGTCCTTCTCCTCCTCCTCCTCCCTCTCTTCAGTCCCCCCTCCTCACTCTTCTCCCTCTCCTCTTTAACCTTTGGGATGTAAGGCTGTCAAAGAAACAGGGCTCCTTTGTTGCATCAGTTCATGACTTATTAAGACGCCACCTCCAAATCTGTTTCTCTCCATTTTTAATCATTTGTCTGGTTCACGGTACCTGAAAAGGAACAGATTAAAAGATATATATTTATATATATTGTATTGTTCCTTCCTGGCCGACGCTCACGTTGGTCAGTTTGTGATCACGAGTGTCTTAAACGGCCAGAAACTCAGTTGGTTGCCATGGAAGCGACCGGCCCTTCCTCCTCCTCCATCTCTTCTTCTTCCTTCTCCTCTAGCGTCTGAATGAGGCCCATGCTGACATCGGATGCCTTCCGTTCTGTGATTGGCTCTGCTGGCGGTTGCCCTGGACTACTGCCTCCTGAGGCGTCCCCTTGTTGATACGTGGGTGGAGTCAACCTAGCCGGCTCCGGCTCCAAGCACAATGTCACCTGCTCCTCCTGGTTGGGTCAAACAAAGTCGATACACAGCAGGGTCAGTCTACAAATGTCACTGGTATGAAATGCCCGATCGTAGCTCTGCTGCTCAAAAATAAAAGTCTGCGTACATGGGTTCATACACAATTGAACGTTATCAAAATAAAAGTCATCAATCCCTGCTGTTAACAACAACACGAATGAGTCGTTGGATTTCTGTAAAACCAGAAACAGAAGTGAAGGTTTCACAGTTCATATTAATTTTCTGTGGTGTTTATTGAATTATTGACGACACTGAATCATTTAAGTACGTGCGTGTGTTCTTCAGAGCAGTTGTCATTAAAAACGGGTGCTTCAAGCTATAATCAAGAAAGATAAATAAGACAAAATAACCCCATGTTCCGTTTAAACGACATGACGAACCCAAAATAATTCAATTGATGACCTTCCTGATAACATTTTGTTGTTATATCCAAGAAGTTAGCATTTTGTACTTTGTTGCGCCGCTTCCTCCGAAGAGTGACGAAGACAGGGACCAATCAGCGCGGATTTTGTCACGCGAATTGGAGAAACTAGACAAGACGAGAACCAATTAGAGCACAGTTTGTAACGGCGGGAAACGTGAACGGTAGCCCTCGTCATGACGGAGTTTAGCTGTTGTTACTGTTAGTACGATACAGGGAATATGGTATGAAAACGGCATCAGGAGCTCTGGCGACGATCGAAAATCGAGATTAAATCAGGGTAGGATGAAAAGATGTTATTTAAATTGTATAAAAACGATAGAGTCAGGCATTTCGCCAAGAACACTGGAGGAACGAATCACAGCGGGAGCCAATCCAAGCCAATGTCGGTTGGAAGGCGGGACATTGCAACTGACGTCTAATCAGAGTGAACTTGTGTCCGGTAGCAAAATTAGCAGACGACGGCGATAATGCTGAATAATGTGCGTTATTTTGACTGCGTTGTGTCCGCCAGACAGAAAATATGGATATATAGAACTATGATTTCAACGGTAATAAAAACATGGCACACCGTACAACGTGCGGACCGGTTGTTTGGGGAAAAAAAGAACTCGGAGCTCCAAAGGAGGCTAAGGTAAACTGACGGGAGTGTTGACTGTCATGGCGGCCTGTTCTTAACGCCACAACGTATCTCTATTTAGAAAACATAAAATTGTAACATATGATTAGTATTGATATTATAGTATTGGTATTGATATAATAAAATAATACTAATAAGAGTTGGCCAACCAATACAAACAAATACTCTAATAATTATCAATGTGAAAAAGAGTTTCCTCTTGTTTTGTCGATAATTCTGTACTAGTTCTAGATAGAATGTAAAGAAAGGGAAGTTCACGTGACCAAGCCCCAGCAGACTAGTCGCAGTCTCTGAACAATGTTTTAGTTCTGTTAAAGAGGGTTTTTTTTTCTCTGTGACTAGCACTCGTATTTTTTGTAAATTATTAATTTTAATAAAGAAAAACACATCAGTGAGCTTAAAACGTCAAAAAGATATAATTGAAAATGAGTGACATGAGCACATTCATTAAAACATGAATGTGGATATCACAGAAATCCGAGGATGTGAGTTTATGTAATCAGACATCATGTTCAGCTTACCTTGACCTCCTCCTCCTCCTGCTGCTCCAGCAGTGGGGAGTGTTCTGTTCCCCCCATGTCTCCAGAGGGAACACAAAGACTGGGCTCCACCACGGCTGCCACACCCATGTACCCGCCAGCCTCTGCCTGATAGGCCTCCATCTGCCCTGTGTTCCACAAATCAACCAGCGGAGGGTGAACCTGATGAACTAGGCTGTGGATGGTGCTGTTGGGGGTGGCTTGCAAGGAGTGGTTGGCGCTGTGCAGCCTGTGCTCCAGGGACTGAAACATCAGAGAGAGGAGACAGTGACCAGAGGATGAGGAGGTGAATACCAAAGCAGGAGTTGTGATGATGGCTATGTTGGCTGGTGTGTCTATGTGTAGTTGAGGGGTCAATTGTTAGGAAGGGGTTAGAAATTAGGATTTTAATTGAGTGAATATTTCTTGTGATAAATGTCCAGGTAATGGATTAGATTACCAAATGTTATCATTTTAACGCCAAGTAAAATTCACCACAAAACACAGTAGTGGGCTGTTGTTGTTGTTTATCCTTAAACCACAAAAACAACACCTAAATACGAGGATGGATGGTCTCATTATTTTCGTAAATGTTGGAGGCAAACAAGATGGGAATACAGCATAAGGTGTAAAATTGCTTAAAGTTTTTTTTTTGAGTCTGTAACTATTCTTTTAAGTATATAGTCTGAGGAGACCTATACATCAATAAATTACTTCCTATTATCTACGGCCACAAGAGGGCAGTGTCTACTTTCATGAAAACTAAACAGTGCGGGTCATTAGGTTCTGTCAACAAAGTAAGCGCCTGTTACTAATAGATAGCCTTTCATAATTGGGTTTAAGGCCCGTGTTTTCCTGTGGCAGTTGTATTTACTTCTCTCGAAAGGTTGCCAGCACGACTCTACCTACATCTGACCACACACACTGAGTCTGGGCTCCACTCGCTTTCCATCCATCACCTGTTGTTGCTGATACTGCAGGAGCTGCTGCTGCTGGTAGTGCTGGAGCTGCTGCAGTTGCTGCAGCTGCTGGAGTTGGCTCTGCTGCTGGAGGCTGAACTGCTGCTGCTGTTGCTGTGACAGCAGCTGTGCTGCCGTCTGCCCATCGTACCCGTTGGCCCCCATAACGTAGGAGCCTGCCGGGGAGGAGGCCACACCAGAGGCGTCGTTGTTAATGGGGTCCCATGCATCAGAGGAGGAGAGGCAGTAGTGGCCCTGTGACACGTACGTGTGAGGCCACACCTCTGCTGACGAGTGATGCAGTATCTGATCTGGAAGAAACAGAGGTAGCTGCTGTTTACACTCTAAGGATTATGTAAACCAGGGCTGTAAAACTCACTCTCACCATACAACAAATCAGACAAACAAATGTCTGCACAATAACCACAAACTTATCGTCATTAAACATCAACCTTGGACCAAACCAACATGGACCATTTGGGTTTAACCAGTGAATTCAGGCAACAGTCCTGGTACAGACACCAGAGACGAACATTGTCGTCTACAGATCTGATACCATGGTTAAGACTGGAAGACTGGTCTTAGATGTTTAATACAATAGTATAATTTAATACAAGTTATAATTTTGACTGTGGGTCTTGACAAGGAACTGAATATTTATCACCTGTCACCAGGGTGTGCCAGCCCACATGGGGGCAACAATGAGTTGTTTTCGGTTCTGTCCTCGCTCTATCGCAGTGAAAAGCGTTTGACTGGATCTAGACCAGAAAAACTGAAATGCTGAGGAAGTGAAAAGTTCCAGTTTGGCTAAAAGCCTCTCTGGCACAGGTCTTAGTGTTGATTCATTGTTGTATGTCCAAAATATTTAACCTACAAGCAGCTTTCATTTTGTTTAGCTTGTTCCTTGCAAGGAGATTGAATAAATTTAAACCACTGGGTTAAAACCAACAAAACAACTTCATGTGGTCAATATTTACCTGAAAACAATGACCTAAGCTCATGTGATTAAAGCAAATATATATATATATATATATTAATACATACTGTTAGCCTCATGGCAATTATGCTATGAGGCTAACGATATATGTATATTAATACATGGACAACACATCTGAAAGAGTGTCTTGGACAGGAGGAGACATGTGTGTTCATGAAGCTGATTAAGTCCAGTGATCTTCTTTACTTAAATGCAGCTGGTGTAATGACTGGTGTTGGCTGGCTAATGTTGATGTGTTTTTTTATTTTTACATGCCTTATTTATTTTTGTATTTTCTATTTGCTTTTGTGATTAAAGTTGTGACAGGTGGAGGTTGTGGTCCTGTACCTCGACTGGTGATGCTCTCTTGGTTGACTTCACTCAGATGAGCCACGCTGCCCTGGTTGGAACCCAGCCGCTGGCTCTCTCCATCCATTGACGACCAGGCCAACAGCGTTGCCTCTGAGATTGCAAACTGCTGCAGGATACCTGAGGGGAGGATTTCAAGGTCAAGTCAGGGACAATACGAGGACCTTTGTGTAACCCACGTTCAGCTTGAAAAGTGAGGTAATTAGCACACAATTCTGCTGATGTTAATTAACAGGCTGTGTGGTCGGCCCGTCCTTGTGTGTCTACGGTTGCAAACCTGCAGCAAAACGAGCCTCCTTCTCCCCATCACTCAGATCGCTGTAGGCGTCGTTCTCCAGCCGTCGTTCTTTTTCACGCTCCTGTGTGGTCATGCGAGTCTGGAACGTGCCCCCTGCCCCCACTGTCTGCATTCCCCAGTTCTGCCATTCGATCATGTGTGCGACACGACCTTGAGCCATGGCTGTGGGTTTGGTCACCCTCTCCTTCATGGTTCGGGTCACTCCTGGTCATAAAGAAGAAAGAGGAAATGGCACAAAGTAATGCACGGGTGTATCAAGAAAAAGACAAAGAAGGGAAAGTTTGGAAGAAAGAATGGATGAGATGAAATGAAAATAACAAACTTGTATGAAGGGGATGTTGTAGGTGTGACCTGACGTCTATAGTGGGATATGAATGTGATGCAAACAGACTTTAAATAATTATCTGGGAATGTGTCACATTGGTTGCTCCTTGTGCAATTTCATCATTCCTTCCTACCACTTCATGCCACTCCACCCACCTTAGACTATTAGTGTATTATCAGGTGTAATTAATTGCAAATAACTATTTAAGACTCTCTCCTTCTAGACATGAGGGCTAACAAAATGGTTTCTGAAAATTTTCACAAATGTTACCATGACATAATAATAACTCAATTATTTGTATTAGCGACTTACAAAAAAAGAGAGAAACAGTGACATCTACCTGCTGCATTTCTGATAGATTTGATTTCATTTAATCTGATTAAAATCCAAACAGTTATACATCCCTTGAACAAAACATCATTGGATGTCGCACTGCTTGTCACTGACTACAGAGTTTAGTTTTTAATAGTTTCTCATGGCACCAAAGAAAAATAATCCTTTATAAAAAAGTTAATCCTGCTGTTTTCTAATGGTGTAATGACAGTGGATGATGGGATTCCTAATGAACACTGTGGTGTAGCATTATATACTGATTCAACCACTGTTCTCTCTACATGAGGGAGAGGAAGGATGGATTGGTTTGACACAGGTGCACCATGGGATGGAGCAGGTTAATTAGGCTGAACGTGTCTGTGTGGCGTGAGTAATGAGAGGCTGCTTTGTTGACATGAGTGTAGCTAGCCTGTGTTCATCTGCCCCTGGGCCTCACTACAGGTCTGAGAATCTACCCCCTAATCTTCCCAGTACCATGATGATGTCATGACCAGGTCAATACCAGCTGATGTTCACTGTGATGACACACATTTATATCAGGCTCTGGATTTGATTCCCACTGATGGAAGTACATGGAGATGATGGTTTATGAATTAATTAGAGGAATAAATTACAGCACAAATCGGTACTAGGACACTGAGTTGCACTGGATACTGGAATACACTCCACTGCACTGCACCGTGTTACACACAACACCTAGAACGGACCAGAGACACTCCACTACACTGCACTGAACTCTGTAGCACACAGCGTTATGGACACATCAAAAGTCAAAGTAATGATTTCACAACCACTTAACATAAAACTACACTCCCCACTTACCACTCACCTGTCCTCAGAGCAACAAGCTGCATGTGTGTATGTGTTTGTCAGGTTGATTTCATTCTTTCAATGACTCAGGAGATGAGCCATTGATGAGCGTAATCAGGGAGTGAAGAAGGGGGTGAAACAGGGGAACCCGTTCAGGGTACCATGCTGACTCCAGCCCTCAGTGAGGGCGGAGACAACATGGGGTCAATTTACCAGTTACAGCACAGACACACACCTGACACACCTGACAGAGAAGACTTAGCCAGAGCTCCAATGCCGTAGGGGTTGGAGTTCCTCTTCAGCCTGGGGAGGATTGACGTTGTGTCTTCCATAGACAGCTGGAGGAAAAGAGGAAAGAGGAATGGAGGAGGAGGAGGGGAGGGTGTGGGTGGGTGAAGAAGAGGGGAGTATGGCAGGTGCGACAGGGGGCACACAAAGACGTTCAGACAGGTGTGTGTGTGGGTGTGTGTTAGAGAGAGGTGAGTGGAGAGCAGAAGTGATGGAGATGTCGGGTTAATACAAAAGAGAAAAAGTGCTCAGAAACAAACCACCGTCAATCACTGACTGACTCTGACTCTGCTCACTACAGTGCACCACTACTGCTGTCATGGCTGAAACAAGTGGGACCAACGTCGGGGGCACAGAAGGCGTCGACCTGCTGTTTACTCCAAGGTGAGTTTGGTCAAGTCACACAGAAAACAAACAAAAAAAAACTGTTAAACCAAAGCAAACCCTGTCACCAGCCGTACATTGATTCCATCCCATGAAAACTCTGAACGTCCATGCTGAGGAGGGCGCGGGAGGGGAGGGAAGAATGTAGAGGGGGTGAGAGTGACAGGACAGACGGAGACGGAAGGTGTCACACAGACCATGCAGGGGACACGGACAAGAACACAACACAGAAAACAAATGCAGAGGTTTTGTAAAAATGAGGAAAGATTCAAGGACCAGAATGAGAGGGAGGAGGAAGGAGGGGTTAGAGAGGGGTCAGTTGATATCTGCTGTAGATGATTGACTCTGATGAGCTGACACAGACACCAGCACCGGAGAAATCATGTGTGTGTGTGTGTGTGTGTGTGTGTGTTTAGAAGCAAGGAAAAGAGAGAGAGAGAGAGAGAGAGATGTCAAACAGTATCTGATTCTGAACACAACAGGAACCACAGTGAAGTTAACTCTCTGTGCGTGTGTGTGTGTGTGTGTGTGTGTGTGTGTGTGTGTGTGTGTGTGTGTGTGTGCGCCTCGATCCAGGGGACAGCCCAGATAACGGCAGCCTCTGTCACAACACATTTCTCTATCAGCAGGGCAACATCAAGCAGTAGTGGGGGTTAGTGGTGGGTTTCCTGCTCTGCTGATATAAACAGTCAGTTCACGCAAAAAAAAATAGTAAATTAGTAAATAAACATGAAAAATATAGCCGTCCTCAACAGGTTGCAAATATATTTGCTCTGCAGCTTTAAATAGAATTAAAATAGGTCACAAACACAGCTCTGCTTTATTAATATAAAACAGGTTAAATCCGTTTCTTCACTGGATTTTTAACTTCTTAAATCTCTTCACTCTTCAGCACAGTTGTTGTTAAAGTGGGGGGAGGTTTTTTTTGTGGAGCCCAGAGCTGTCACAGGAGAGACACCGTGAGGTAAGTTCAATGATTTGGCCGTTAGTGGAAATGAAAAGATATCCTGAGGTGGGACAGGATTTTTACTTTCCACAGATCCTCTCTGTGCTGCAGCGTTTGTTAGTAATTGTCTTTTCACTGGACTTGAGGGCATTCTGGGGCACAATGCATAAATGTATGACAGAATGAGTCGTCAGTGCATTTGATGAAATATTCAGGATTTCTGCATTTTGGTCCAAAGAGGTTGCTGCTCTTCAGAAAGGAGAGAGAGGGAAGAAAAGAGGGAGAGAAAACAGGAAGGAGGAACCAGCAGATGACACACAGTTAATGTAATGGACATTAGGAGACTGATGCTGATGTAATCTGGATAAATGTACTATTAGCAGTGGCATCTTGAGAGCAACCAAGCTTCTGAAAAGTGCAGCTGGTCATGTGACCACAGATTAAAGTGTTTTTCATGTTTAGAAAACCAGCAGCTCCGCTGTTGACAGATTTCACTTGTCAAAATACACTTTCTGACTAGGTGAGGTAAAGGAGGACGAGGACCCACCTGTTCCCCATCTTTCTGGACTGGCACGCCATCTGCCGCTGAGAGGAGGGAGGAAGGTAGAGACAGAATGAAGGAAGAGAAAAAGAGAAAGGGAATGTTAGTTTATTCCTCATGTTCAAGTAAACCTCAGGTTTAATAACAGGGTTGAATCAAATACATTACAAAATTTCACTGAAAATAGGAATTATTGTGCGAATCAATGGTTCATTGATCTCCAAGTGAAGCTTTAGTCCCATGTATTGACCACAGTTGGATTCTGTTGAAACAGCTCTGATTACATTTATATTTGTGACATTAAAGCCTGTGAAATTAGGGCTTTGAGACACATCTGCAGAATCTAATGTTGATAAAACTTAACCTTTATAACTACCGTGTTTTTTACCATTTATGAAAAAATGTTTCAATTGGAGAAGGAAAGAGAAATGGATTTGGAGATACAAGCCTCCTTGAAGGTGAGCCAATATTACTTGTTAGGGTTAGAGAGTTATTGCTGAAAAGAACATTTCTTTATTATAATGCCGTCTCTGTCCCTGTGGTTCTGCTGTCACGTTAACCAGACTCTTGTTTGATTTGTTTATGAAAGGACATCATTTTTGCTCTTGCTGAAATGACTGTAGCTCCAGAATCTGCTTAGTGATGACATCCACACCCAGTGATGACTCACCTGCTCTTCATCATCACCCTCACCTTTAGGATGTCCACTTGCTTTAACTGAGCTCCTGCCTCAGCACCATCACCATTATTTCAGTCACCGCTCGTTATGTCAACTTTACTGTCTGAATGTTCAGCACTTCTTTCCTTGTATCTGAGACTAACTCCTGCATGCAGCTCCAAACGATGTGAATTAGACCGTATCATGGACTGAGTGTGTTGTTACATCCCCAGTGAAAAGTAAGGGACCGTCATACCGTACACCTGGGCGTTAATCTAATGATGAAAAATAAACTCTGTATTTGATAAATGAATATTATTATCCCTCTTCATTCCTGCCTTTCCAAATCCTAATTAGAGCATCGCTTTAATTAGATATGCTGAGCTGCTAATGGAGTTTAAACACAGCTCTCCTGGTCTCCTGGTGCCTGCTCTTTGTATCAGAGGGTCCATGCTCTGGGTGTGCAACTCTCTGAGGGGCTTCCTCCAGTGTCAGCACTGTGTATCTCTGTGAATGTGATCCAGTTAGTTTGGCTCAGTCAATCGTGTCCACGTTTAATGCGTGCTCAACGTGGGCTTTTTTCCCTTTGCAGCCCTGAGGATCAGCAGAGCTGTTGACTCTGGATGTCCAGTGACGCCTCTGACCCACTGACCCACTGATCCAGAAACTTAGACTGGTGTCCTTCTGAACAACGTCCAGTCCTATCAGGTCAATGCAAGGACAGGTGAGATCGAACACACACACACACACTTACCTGGTTTCTTGTAGGTGATGCAGAAAAAAAAACATAGTGTGTGGTCATGGGTTTAATTTATTTTAGTTTGGCCCACTTTGATGAAAACCATGTTTGGTTATTTTATGTTTAGTGTGTTCATACTAGTAGAATTGGTGCAGTTAATAAATATATATATATATATGTTTTTTAATTTACATTTTGGATTTAGATTTTTTACAGATATACACACGTCTTTACAAAACGTGTAAAGTTTTTTTTCTCCGTCTGATGGATTTGAGTGTTTGATCCACAACAAGCGCTGTAGTTGTCAGCATCCTCCATTGTGTAGATGAACAATATGATCACTTCACTACCAGAAAATAGAGTGAAGATCAATCATTAATGGCTGTCATCAGGAAGACGACAAAGTTTTATTTTCTGCTCGTGTGAGAGATAGTGTCCCAGATTTCCTCCTCATCTGGGTTAAAAATCTGCCCTGTAAACACATACTGCACACGAACATATATGCATGGCCATATATAACACAGTGGGCCTGAAGCAGCATCCCATAATGCACAGGGCCCTCATGCATGTCCTTTACTTCTTTTGCACCATGTTATGTGCTCTTCATTTCTTTTGCTCGTTCACGACACTCATCATTTCTTGACCTTATTTATGCAAATTAGTAGATCAGACACCACACCCCTGCACCCACACCCCTCCAATAGGAATTGCAGCAAACATCATTCAAAGAAGAGTTGAGCAGAACGTATAGGTCGTTGGAAGTCCTCCATCTTCTCAGTGCACAGCACTGCACCAGTGTGTGCCCTGCTGTGGTTGTGTTTATTATCTGCTGTCTGTCACCCTCATGTGAGATTACATCATCAGTGCTATAGAGGGCTGTGATTAGTCAGAGTTGCCTATGGCATGACCACCCCGGAATCTCAGCAGCCAGATGCCACACGGTGTTTCCGCACTCAGGTCCGGGGTGCTCCGGGGCAGCGGGGTAAGTAAGGAAATGCGTAATTCTGCTTCTTGAAAGAGAGGCAGGAGAAAGCTGCAACAGCAGAGCACATGACCTGAGCTCCAAGCCAGATTTCTCTCTCCCCTGACATTCTCCCTCCTCCTCATCCACACACACACACACACAAAGCAGTACCTGCCCTGGATACCCCCCTGTGGACTTAGGGGAGTCAGGCTCAGCTCAGCTCAGCTCACCTCAGAGGAAGAAACAAACAAGTGAAGCTCTGCAGTGCCTGTGCTGTCAAGACACGCTCTCAGTGCATATGGTCTAATGGCTCTCACCGATGTGAGGGGAGCATCTGAGCGTCATTTATCTTTTTTAGTCCTGCAGCAACAACACAGACGAACCACTCAGGGTTCTTCATGCCAGTTCATCTGATCGCCGTGGAAGAGCCGGTTGCCAAGATGGGAGACCAGCCTGGATGGCAGCCCTGGTCCAATGAAATGAGCAGATGCTGGGTGACAGAGCTCCCAACTTTAACAAGAACACAGCTGAGGACCAGAGCCCAGATGGCCGCAAAATGTGTGTGTCGGAATGTAAATGACACACTCACACACACTCACGTGAAGGCACTTGAAGAGTCTGTCGGCACATTTGACCACAGAAGAAATCTTTACCGAAAGATTGTACCAAAATATTCAAAGGTCTTGTGGGACATTTGATCATCAACTAAAACTATATCCATTCATGGTGATTGACAACAGTCTTGTACCAGTGTGTGGTTGGCTCCAGGTCTGTGCTTTATGAACAAAATGTAGGTTTAAATCATATATAAGAAGTGGACACAGACCACAGTTAAAGTCTTTCAGGTTTATCCACATAGGCTCCCTTGTTTTTCCTCCTGTTTTATTTTGTAGATATTAAAGGTCCCTGGTCCAGAAGATACCTTTGAATCAGTAGATCTGACATGAAGATGAATAAACTCTAGAGAAGAGGAAAAATTATTTTCCCTAAATAGTCCATAATTTATTGAAACTACGTCAAAAGCCCCCAGACATGGAGCAGGCTATCATCAGGTGGAGAACTTAACTAGAATACAGTTGTCTAATATCTATAAAGACAGAAACAATTCCAAAGAAATTCCTTTTAACAGGAGATTATTTATCTTCCCATTCTTTGATAAGTGCTGATAACAACACTAAGTGCTGGTCATAGACTAATGCACATTAATTCATTTCCATTGATCCTCACAATCACACAGGGTTCACACTCTAACATGGAATTCTCGTTCACAGCATTGTGTTGCAATTCAATTTTGTGTTTGGCTCTTTGGCTGAGTCACATTGTTTACAGAAAAGCCTGCCATCAAGTGCCCACGCACAGGCCCTTTACTCTTGATCTGCCACGAACACACGCAAACAGAAGATGACACGGGGGGCGGGGGCGCAAACACACCACCCAGTCGTCACAGCCGTTCTCATCAGGTTTCTGTCTGAGCCTGAGCCTGAGCCTGACCATGGGTCTGGTGCCAATCTTGGTCCCAGGTCTGGTCCTCAGTCTGAGTCTTAGCCTTAAGTCTGATCATGTGCCTGAAACCAAACGTGAGTCTGAGCCTAGTCCTACTCCTACCACTGGTCCTGGTCCTGAGTCTGAGCTGTGTTCGTAGCCGAGGAGTCCATGATTCTCACCAGAGAGTCCTGGAGATGAGACACCACACACACCAGGACACACTCACCAAGGTATAATGTGGTCACATCTCTGCGTCTACAGCACTGAGTCATTCACCTTGAATGCGTTCATGTGCTTCAAGGATTTTTCCAGCCTGGGCAGGAGCCAAACAATCCATCAGCTTCCGTCTCCATCTGCCTGTTTTGGCTGTGTTTACAGGCAGACAGGCAAAACTGGCAGCTTCAGGAGACATCAGCATCAGTTGTTCACCGAGCATGTGCAAAGGCACTGCGGTAGGGGTGTTTATTTTGTAGTTTAATGACAGGGGATCCCTCTATAACGTGAAAAAGGCTATACATGAGGAGACAATGTTGTTCCTCCACCACTGGGGTGTCGGTGGTGCACGTGAGACAGTGCTGTGACTCTCGTCTGCAGCCCAGTAAATATGGCAGCAGGGACACGGTCAGGCACAAGGTAAATTGGAGGTCGAACATGGAGGGAGACATAAAAACATGCAAGTGAGACACATTGACTATAAAAAACACCTCATCCGTGGTTTTCATTGTTAGAATAATGTTTGTAAGCTTTGATGTGTATGCAAAAAGGAGCAGATTAAATAAGCCAGGGGTTTCTTTAGTAAAGACTCTGCTGCTGTTCCATCTGAACATCAGGTCAGTAACCCTTGAACAAAGATGGATAGATAGAACTTCATTAATCCTTCGGGAAATGATGGGGAAACTAAAGGGATCTCAATACCATGAAATATTGTGATATTTCAGATTACCTTAACTTTAGCATGACATTCCTTTTCCTGTTTGCATCAACTGTTGATTTATGAATAATTTGCAAAAAATGTCATTCTGTTTTATTGTGTTCTATTCTTGCAGTACCTCTGTAGACTCATAGGGGGAAACAGACCATCTGTTTAACACAGTCTACACTACAATGAATGAAGCATGTGAGTAAAGCATTTACTTTAGTAGTTTGTCCACTCATACCACTAAAAGATGCTTTTGTTTTGTGTTATTCAGTGCTTCTAATAATGGGGTGTGAGCCCCTGATCTTTTCGTGTCTGTCACCATGACCATTTCTTCAAAAGAAAAAATATCTTTCACTTCAGTTGACTGAATCTCCAAGGCCTTGGTCTTGGCAGAGGATGATGGATGCAGACATCCACCATCCCATCGCCTATCTCCACGTCCATCAGAGGTGAACCAGACACGGGGGTCAAATTGAAAGCATCCAGTTGAAAAAACTGGTTCCGAGTCTGAATCTCGTGCTCAATCACATGGAACACTTTTAAAATATTGTAAACATTCACCGGGCAGTCACTACTGTCCAGGTATTCTATCAGTTTTTTTTTTCAGGTAGACTACCAAGGAAAAACTAAAACATTTTTATTATACTGCATTATTCTTTATTATGTTATAATATGAAATATTATATTACACTAAGAGTGAGAATGTCATTTATTGTGATATACTGCGATACTATAGACAATTTTTAATTATATTGTAAGAAATCAGACAAAGTCATAACACACACTGCTGCTCCATCTGAACAAACAATAAGAGTGTTTTTTTATTTTTGATGAAACAAAATATTGATTTAGTGACTTTATATTTTTCTATAAACCTATATCTACTATATTATATGATGTTATACAATATTGTAAAAAAATATACCAGATTATGTAATACTGTGTCGTATTTACATCCCCTGGTTATGTTTAGCTCCATTGGTTGCAGTTGCGTTGTGTGCGAGGAGCGCCCGCCTCTGTGGAGCAGATGAATTACAGATTGATAGTTTACTACAGCAGAGTGCAGGAACAAATGGATATCAGAGCCTGACCATGCAGTACACTCCCAGATATGGTGGAGCAGGGGGCAGATAGTGTTACCACAGGGCAGACAGATGCATCAGGGGCTACTCCTCTACACACACACACACACACACACACACACAGTATTTCCTGCTGCCTGATGCTCCTCCTGTTGATCGCTGCTTGGCAGTGTGGACTGCAGTTGAGAAGAGCCGATCGATAGCACGCACAGAAGCCATTCTCCAGCAGGATAAACACCACCACGCCTCTGGACCAGCTGCTGATGATTATTGCATATCTGAGATACAGAGAGTCTGTTCGTGCACATCCCTCATGAACACATGGATGTTAAAGTCCAGAGTGTGCAGGGATGTATTTGTTCATGTTTGTCTGAATCATTCTGTTGAATGTGTCCTAGAGGAGACTGTGGATGTCTGTGGATGTCTGCTCCTTCCTGCTGTGATCACTGACTATAAAAGGAGCATCAGTATTCAGGTGGCTCACAATCAGATTAATGTCACACCTTATTCCTAATGCCTCATATCTGCCTTAATCTCATTATTTTCAGCAGCTGGAGCTGCCAAGCGTGTCTGTTGACCTGAGTGTTGACAGAAGGATCCCAACCTTCCTTTCTCCTCTGCAGCCAGTCGGCGCTGCTGCCTCGGCTGTATTCAGTTCACACCTGCCCCAGTGTCTGTGACGCCTCACGCTCTCGACTGCATTTGAATATTTTTCAGATTCATAAAAAAGTACATTCTGAATCCTGAAAGAACGACTTAGAAGAAAAGTCACGTTCGCACGCGTATCAAAGTGCCTGCTGTGCTCACTGGCTTACATTATACCTTTAATTTTACAACAACTAAAATATGAAATTCTAACTCACAGTTACTGCAACGACTCATTTGTAGATAATCTGTTAACAATAATCCTAGTTTTAATCTGAACGTGTCATCTCTGATTCTAAGGGGAGGTTCTTCACCCTGTGGTCTTCACCTGCAAACTCCCATCAAACCCTGGCCTGCACACAGATGCCCCTCCCTCTGCCCTCTCTCCATCACTGTCCGTCCATCTCCCCACCTCCCTGTCAGCCTGCATCGAAATTCGCTCTTTGAATCTCTCCGTCCGATATCTACGCAAATCATGAAGTAGGACTCGCCCGTCTAAATTGATTTCCTTTTCCTTTTCTTGCCTTTCACCTGGGACTCTGGGTTTTTTATAAATAAGCACTATATCCACAGCATCTCCATCTCCGCCTCTTCACCCTCCTCACCAGCCTCCTTCCCACACACATGTACAAAGTGCCAAACAGCATCATAAATCAAAGAATAGAAAGAGGAGGGGGTGGGTGGGTGGGTAGGGGGCGCACAACCTCACACTCAGCAGCACAGTTTAACACGTATCTTGGTTGACATCTCGCCTCTATACTGTACACAGCATCTGGAACAATACGTTCACAGTTGGCATCAACGCTGCAAAGTAAACAGCTTTCACACACAAACACATATCAAACCATCACATATTTCATGCCCGGCCCTGTCTCTCCACAAACCAGCCCTCCTTCAGGACCCTCGTCGTCCTCCTCCTCCTCCTCCTTCTCCTTCTTCTTCTCCTCATCCCGCCACACTAACCCAACCCCCTCTCCAGCCCGCAGTGAGAAAAGGCAGAGGATCTTACTCAGTCTCCTGGAGCCGATGCATCCCATGGTGTATTCACAAAGGCCCGGGAAACGAACGTGCAAGAGTTATCCAGGCTCCAAGCATTCTCCCTTCTCCTTGTGCGACTCTCTCCTCTCCTCTGCTGCTTCTTTTTTTTCTCCGCTCTCCTCCGCTATCTCTTTCCCTCTCCCTGCTGCGCTTGCTCAATCACTCCCTCTCTCTCTCCATCCCTATCTCCCTTCCTCCCTTCCTCTCTCCCTCCCTCCCTCCTTTTCCCTTCCCGGTGCAGTGTCTTAGAAGCGATCCGGTTAGTAAGTCAGTATGCCTGAGGTATACAGATTAGGACTAAATAAAGATCCAACCCAGGGCAGATCTATAAATTCTTCCTAGAATAAATTTGTCCAAATCACACACAGCTCTGCTCCAACCAACTGACACTGAGGGATGTTGAGCAGCACAGGGAGGTTCATATGATTCTGTCTTAACATTGACAGGTCATTCTGTTAGCGCTCGGCTGCCATTGTTTTAGGGATCTCTGCACTGCTGTAATGTTGTGGAGCTAAAATGGGGGATTCTCTCTCCCTCCGTCTCTCTGTCTCTCTGTCTCCCCCTCCTGTGTGTGCTCAGCCTAACAATACACTGCAGCGGTTTCCTCACGCATCTCCCTCTCAATCTCCCTTCCCTCCTCCTGTTCCTCCCTCTCTTACACTTATCACTGTAAAATAAACTGCAGGCAGAACAAACAGATTTTATCCATCCGTCCTTGTTGACTCTCCTCCCTCCTCATGACAACATCACAGAAACATCCTGATGGCGTCTGTTCCACCTGCAAGTGCTGCCCTCGTGTCTCTGATACCCCTGCACTATCAGCCCCTGCTGCACTAAGAGTACGTGCATTCAGCACCACCTCTTCTCTCCCTCCCTCTCTCTCTCTTCCGCTCCTTTCACAGCCTCCTCTACCCCAGACCGTTGGTTCTCTCCGCTGATTACAAACGTCTGCGTTGTTCTGTTTCGGGAAGTGTTTGCCCTGTGAATGATGTCAGCAGCGTCTGGACGGTGAGAGTGAGCTGTACGTGTGGTGTCGTTCTGACAGTTCACGCATGGAGCTGAGACCTTTGTCTGACAGTTTCAACTTTTGATCTGATTCTTAATATCAATCATATTAAGTCATGATGAGTCAAGATAATGTAGCATTGTTGTCCAGTGTATGACAAAGTGTTCCTCTTCACCCCTGTCAGCAGTTAGAGGTCATTGGTTCTCACCTGTTTTACTAATTCAATTATAGGATTAATAATCTGGAAATATATCAAGGAGCAGGGTTCTTTTTAAACTTCAGTTTACAGTCATGGAAAAAAAACATCTTACTGTTCTGTTAGTCAGACTTGTCAATTATTACTAACATGATCGGGTTTTTCTGATCATGCGCCCCCTTTGGTATAGAGGATTACTACAGTTGCCTCTCCCTCATGTTCACAATTTTCAAATTATATTTTATGAAGTGTGTGTGACTGTGTGGAGCAGCGTTAGAGTCTAAGCAATTGCATTAAGATTAATTACGATTAACAAATCCTTCAGTTTTACAGTGTTGACAGTAAAGAGTAAATGAATTAGAGATTGATCTGAAAACATTGTATTCAAATGGTTATTGCGTTCATTTTATTCACTGGTCCTGAATATGAACTGTCCGAGTATTGACTCAGGTTTTCACTCCTCTCTGGTCAGATGTTCGTGGTCAATATTTAAATCCAATAATCTCTTGAGTCCACAGATGTCTTCTAATGGTGTCCAACTGGAGCAGGAAGATGGAGGTGAAATGATGCCGTAGGGGTCGTGTTACACTCACACGGACCAAGGCTGAATTCAAAGAAACACACACACATGTATCTGAATATATGGTTTTTTAATTGTTAAAATAACTCCTGGTTTCCTTCTCTGTGATCCTGCAGATGGCGCACTTCAAGAAGCAGCCGTTGATTCAGCAGAGATGGTCTCAGCAGGTATGTGTTGACAAGAACCTAGAACAGTCTTTTGATAATCAGTAAAAGTAATTAAGGATCATCATCCCCGCTGGTCAGACCTGCAGTCACATGGTCCACACTGACACAGTCTACAGCTACAGCGCGATGATCTGTGATTGCAGCTGTCAATGCCACAGAAGGTCAAACACGGAGGAAGAATCTCTTTGACACTAATCTCACTGATCAATGGACCCTCCACGCTCTGTTCTCCGCCGTCACACACACGTACTGTAAATAGAGAACATTCCACGGGATGAGGCGTCGGCGTGTGGCACAGACGCCGCTCCTGTCAACACACCTGCTGCGTTCTTATCTCACATGACGATGACGATGCACTGAACCAAACACCTGGTTAACATTATCTGTGAGGCTCACAAACACAACACCTCCACCTTCTGATCCACCAGAGACACGGCTGCTGATGTCAGTGTCCTCTCTGTCCAATTGTTAGTCCATCACACATGCTGTATTTAGTTAAAAAATAAATATCTACAAGTCTTTGGTTTTTTTTTTAGATATAGGGAGTCTTGAAGGAAGGGAAGAACTGTGACTTCTCAGAAAAACAGTAAATGTAAAGTTGCTGAATTTAGAATTAACTATTTTTATTTCTGTTTTGTAGAAGTGTTTACTAATTACGTAAATTCACATTTCAATGCTGCAGTTTGAATTGTACATTTAAGTCAGGCGTTTACAAAAGAATATAAGACTGTCCTCTACTGGACAAGCTGAGTTATTGCAAGTAATTGTGAAACTAAATATCGGACTGGGAAAGTAGATGTTGAATTTTACTGGTGAAGTAAATATTGGAAATCATGAGAACACAGAGAACGAATAATATAAAAATCAATTTTATATCAGTGATATGCTTTTATACTGTTATACAGTTTCATTTATTTAATTATAAGGGCAAGCTAACAGCAGATACACTATTAACTGACAGCTATTGTACATTTGTTTTTAACATTAGCACAAAACCATATTTTACCCATGAAATTGCAATTTTTTATTCTTTATTTCCGGTTGTTATTTAATGGGAAGAGTACAAGTCACACATTATTTGTTTGCCTGCAGCATTTCATTCACAGACTGTCAGTGTAAAACACCACACACTGCTGTGTTTGTTTGTACTGTATTAAGATACTGTCATTAACTGGGACGTGAAGGCGAGACAACAAAATCAACCGTTTCCACTTATCTTAACAACTGCATCTGTTTTGAAGATGAAAACTTTCATATCAACATCACATCACTCTGCTGCACAAAGGCCAGAAGTGAGATTTCCTTATCTGCCCCAAAAGACAAAGGAGGGAGTGTGAGAGAGAAGGTAATGACTTATTAGACAGTAGAGGAGGACTGGGGGGTCGGGAGGGACGGAGAGGGTGGAGAGTAACAAGATGGAAAGGGAAATAAAAGTGAAATGACAAGTGAGCAGAAAAATGAAAGGGTGGAGTTGAAGTGAAAAAAACACCATGGTGGGGGTTATGGAGCTCAGGAGAGGGAGGGGAAGGAACTGCTGGAATCAAGGTTTGGCTGCATTCCACAGCGTCTGGCTCTGATTCTGACGACCTCATGTGTTTTTTTTCTTGTCTTACCTCCAGAACGCCTGGACACTCCTGAGCTCCTCCATGTCTGTCGCCCTGATACAAACTTTTCATTCATGTACCACCCGGTGTCTGCCAGGCCAAGGCTGAAATATCCCCAAAGAATGTTCCACACATGTTCTTCCTTAGCCCCATTGTTCCTCCAGGAGTCCAGACTTTGACCATGGGTTAGTGGAAATTTAAAACAAACAAACACAATTCTCTTCGTAAAAGGTTGCTAAATTAGGCTGCAAAAAAAGAATAATGTGGAAAAACTCAAAGAGTAATCCAACACACTGTTGTTCCCAGTCCCAGTGACTGGAACATTCCATGAAGGACAATGGGCTGTGAAAGAACAGAGGGCCACTTCCTGTCCTTCACCGACATAAATCTGGAAAAAGTCGATTATGCCGCGGCAGCAGCAGGAGAGCAGAGGAGCTCGACCTAAACCTGACTTCACTTTCACAAACTCATCAAATGCAACCCTGCTGTGGCTCAACCTGGGTGTCGGCCCTTCGTGAGCGTTGTGTCAAATTTAGTGGCCAGTGAATCACACTTTACGTCCATGTGTTCTTTATCTCGTAATCACTTGTTATGCAAGTCACAGAGGCCGAGGTACGCAGACTGGTAAAGACTGTAGTCCCACATAAGTACAGCTTTTCCATGTCCCTCATTTCGCCGTCCGTCTTCTCGGTTCCTCTAAATGTGTGCAGCAGTAAATCACCAAAGGCCAAAGAAGACGTCATCATCCATATTTCCACTGTCTGTTATTTTACTCCTCTATTTATTCTATTTCTTTATCATCTGAAATGATTTCATAATGTTGTTTGATCATTTTTATTGATTCTACTCTTTTTTTAATATATTTAATTTTTAGTCATTTATTTACCATCCTGCAGTGACTAAATTGTCCTTATTTAGTGTGTGTGTTACTGCTGGTTTGACTCATGTAAAACACTTTTAATTGGTGTAAAGAACTTCATTGATTGATTGTAGAAGGAGTGAGTGTTTGTCTGGTCTGTGTGATGTCATGGCATCATAAGGTGTGTGAAGAAGCAGATGTGGTTTATGACACTTTGTATGAGAACATCCGCGTTGTCCTAACAGCTTGATCCTGATTAGACCAGAGTTGACAGGCTGGAGACACCTGTAGAACAGGACACACTAGAGGACAGGACCATGAGGTCATGGTTGGGTCCAAACCCACCTGAAACTCAGTAGAAAATAACTTTTCTTTATAGTCTGGAGCTTTTTGACTTTGGCTAAAATCACACACAAGGTTCTGAGCATTTATATAAAATTTGTCGCTATCACAGCATCTGCAGAAGATAATATCAGACGTCCCTAGTGCACACCTGGTTCCACGGTGTGAATCATCTTGTTCTTGGAGCACATCTAAAAGATCAACCTCTATTTAACTTTTACTTTCTTGTTCAGGTTGTGACCACGAGGAAGTGGATGGTTTTGTTGCTGTTTTCTATTGATGACTTCACCCAGAACAGAACCTCATCCACGACTCGTTTGGGTTCCTCCTCATTTCCAGCAGCCACTGGACCCCAATGTTCTGGAGCCCCTCACCGACCTTCATTGTCTGTATCTAATCAGGCCTGTAGCCCCAGTATCTCTGCCTGCCTCTCTCCCTCCCTGCGGCTTAGTCATTCCCTCAGCCTGACCTTACAAGGAGAAGGCAAAAGGGTTGATGTCACTGAATGAAGAATGCTGCGAGAATCCAGAGAGAAGAGAAGAGAGCAGAGAAGAGAAGGAGGGGTCTGAGGGAGAAGGAGAGAAAGAGGGGTGCTGTTTACATAGTCCTACACCAATCCTCAGACCAAGTCAAACAAGAAGAAACTTGTTTGGAAGTATGGTGTCATTCCTTTTCCAGGCTGAGAAGAACAGAAGGAGGGTCTAGGTTGATAGGAGAAGGAGGAGAAGAAAGACAGAGAGAGAGAGGAGTGACCAGAGGAGACAGGAGTCACAACTCTGCCGCATCTGCTGGAGAAAAAGAAGGAAGGAAAAACTTGAGTCGGACTGCAGCTGCTTCAGACCAGGGTGAGTACGACTATAACCAGTACCAGAGGTGGTTCTGTCTGGTTCTACTGTGTCCTAGTTTTCCTGAGGAGATGGTTTGGTTGGAGGGGAGAGAGGGAGGGAGGGAGGAGGTAGGAGAGACTGCTACAGGTTACCGTATAAGGTAAAGAACAACGGATCATGACGGAGCACATTTCCGTGTCACTCACTGAATGAACCGGGGCAGATGTTTGATCTGACGCCTCTCGGTGTCCACTGTCCCACTGTCCCCCCTCCCCGCTCGGCCTGCTTCCCTCCCTCCCCGTGTATTGTGTGATTACTGTTCGTGGACGTCATGGAAGGTTCCGACTCCAGCGGTCGATAAGAGCCGAGCAACGCGGAAGCTCCAGAGCAGAAAAGTTGAATAAACCTGCTTAGCTCGCTGCGCAGCTGGAAGCTCATTGGTCTGCGGGGCTGGGTCTCACTGAGGCCGAGGCGAAGGTAAGAAGACACCGAGGCGGAATATCTGGATTTTAGCTACGGAGACTTTAGCTTTAGCCGCTGCTGCTCAGCGACGCTGACGTGAACAGATATCGGCGTTTGTTTTATTCACCCTGACGTCCCCGAGATGAGCGACACACCTGTGGGTGAGCGGAGCTCCTCAGGCCGAGGGATTCATCCTGTGCTAACACCGGGGCCAGCGGTTCTTGACGGACGGCACAGGCGGCGATGAGACGCTGGTTATCGGCTACTGTTGGTGTGTTGTTAGCTTGGATCGTTTACGGTGTGAGGGCCGACATGGAGGTGGTTTGTCCCCGCTGTCAGTCTGTCTTCTTTGACCTGACCTGACATTAATCTGGACCCTGTCGTTGCTCAGGTGTTCGGAGCCTATGGTGGATTATAGATTAAACGAATCTGTTGTATCAGTGAATTTAACTTGATTTCTATTCCTCCTCTACTTTCCCTCTCCCCTCCTTCACTGTGGCTTTTGCTTTTTTTCCATCTTCCTCTATTTTACTTCTTCTCCTTCATTTCCTTCTTGTCCCTACTTTTGTTCTTTGACTTGGTGAAATTAAGTTAGTAGTTTTAAGTAGAAAAAGTCAAAAGCTTCTTCTTTATTACAGTCAACTTCAATGTACCATGAACCCCTAGTAACCAATGAAGACACAGACCTGTTGGGATAATATCTGCCAGTATTTTCTGTAAAAATAACTGTGACTCACTGACATCTGTCAGCACTTATTCCAAATTAATCTGAACAGGGAAGTTTATAACATGTTGTTTTATGACCTGGTTGCAACATTGACTGATGTCCAACCAAACAGTTTTACCAACCAATTAATGGAATTGACTTTCTAACTGCATTTATGTTATTATATCCCTGTCGTCAGATTGTCCTCAGTTTGAGCTTTGCTTTTATTCAAACAATTTTCAAATGACTCAGTGATGTCCAACTTTCTAGAGTGTTCTCTGATTACCAGCAAACCTCACTGTAAATGTTTTTGGTTTCCTGGCTTCTCCATAACAACTGGAAAAACAGAATGTCTCTGGTTTGTAAACAAAACCAAACATTTGACGACGTCATCAGTTCTAGGTTTAGGAAACTCCAGTCAGCATATGTCACTGCTTCTGATCTTCTGCAGATTATTCACAGCATTAACACATCCTGGTGCATGTAGTACTAAAGTATTGTATCAATGAATATGAATAAGAAACAACAGCTAAGTTATGGTCTGTGTAAAGACTCTAAAGTCTCTGTTTTCTTTGTTTTTCCATTTTTATTTAGAAGCTAGAACAGGACTCCCAGTCCACAGCTGCTAGTTAAACATTTTCATGATGATTTATAGTCAGTAGGCTATAGACTGAGGCCTGTGGGGTTTGTCTGCTTCCACAGCCTGGGATTATAGTCCATGATGTCGTAGTGAGTGACTGATGCCAAAGGAATCTGTCAAGGAAGAGCAGCTGTGATTGGTTGTTTACTGCCGTGACGAGGAATCGTAGCACACGCTCAGTGAAGGCCTGCTCTTGTCCAGCTCCTCACGTGTGGTTATTACTGTGTTATGTTGTCAGCAGAACCAGTTTCCCCTAGAAATCTAAAAACAGGTTTGGAAATCTCTGCAGTCCTACACAACTCTTGTTCGTCACACATGACCACACAAAAGGGTCGTTCGTCCCCCCCCCATCACTGACCTCAGTGCAGACACGCTCTCTCAGCGACAGTGCTATTATTGTCAGGACAATAGAGAAGTTGCTAAACGCTGCACCAGTGCTAATCATCCTGTGGATGTGAGTGCAATTACTGGAAGCACCATCTGAAATTCAGGTTCTGTTGAGGTTGATTGAGGAACTTGGTTTAAAAATATGGAAGTAGCTTTTGTGCACAGTGTTCCTGTTTACTACAGGTGTGTACAACATACGGCCCATAATCAACTGATGAAAGTAGAAAAAACATGAATTCTACCTTTGCTCTGTCATTTATTTTATTAAAAGGAATTCCCAGTACAGCTGTTATAAATAACGTAGGTAATATACAGATATAAGGTATGTTATGATTGAATGTCCCAGAAACCAGAGTCCGACAGCTTTGATTTACCAGCCCATGTGGAAGTCAAACCCTATTAAATGGAATGAAACCAACCAGGGTCGTCGACCTTAGAAGTGAGTGAGGCACCAATGTTGAAGCTTGGAAAATACAGAGTGTGAATTACACTGAGCTGCGTGATGTGAATGATAGGGTGTGTGATGACGTCGTCCATTACAAGCATTAGGTGTAAATTCAGTTTTAAAGATAATAATAGTCATTATTAAGGGTCGACTCTGGCTGTTGAGAGTTTAATAAGTTCATAAATGCAGAAGGAGGCAGTTTGTTGAAGTGCAACAGAAAAGGGTGATGTCATCCAGCTGCAGCGCTCAATAGATCCCTCAGCTGAAGATCTCTTTCTTCACCAGGATCAGGTTTCAAGACTTGGAGATTTGGAGTGGGACTGTGGGGTCCAAGGGTCCGGCTGATCTCACCATTTCCAATCCCTTAGGGCACATCAAGGAACTGATGGAACCTGACCACTGGTTATTATAATGGTTGAATAATTTAGATCATATGGTCTCCCAGAAAAGAGGGGGAAAAAACACCGTCTCACAGACTTAGTGAAGCAGCAGAGCCACAGAATCCTACTCTGTGTCAAGTACTGCTTGTAGAAATGCATTAAAGAGTGTAACCTTTTAAGTACTGTTGAAGCTCTGACTTGGAAGTCTTATTTAAAGACAAGAGCTCCATCTTCTTGATGTTAATGGTCCACTCCTGTCAGGGTGATGAAGCTGCCTTAGTGGTAGTCTTTCTCTTCTTCTCTCTTTCTTAGCAGAAAAAGGATGTTGTAGGTTTTACAGCCTGAAAATGACTAAATAATCAAGTTTGTCCCTTTGTTTACAGATGCATTTGACAAAAGAAAAAAAATATTATTTATACCTCACTTTTCTTATATTTTTATTAATACTGTTTCTCAATGCAGTCTTCCTGGTGTTGGTTATTTATCTTTTCTTTCTTCACGACTCATTCCACATGTAGATCCCTGTGTTCAGAGGTCAGTAACCTGGTGTTTATTCTTTTATTATTGGATTTGTCGTTGACTTCACCATCCAGTGGGATTAACGCTTTTGTGTTTTTTTTTCTTTGGAGAAAACAACCTTCACCTGTAAAAACTTTAAAAATATCATCTCCAGGTTTCATCCTATGCATAATATGACAAAAGAAGGAAGTTGGAAAAGCAGAAGCAGTTCTTCCTGATCGGTACAGTGTCTACCATTGTCATGAGCTTCAAAGAGGATGAAATCCTGCAATGGTTCTCCTGGTCCTGTCAGAACTTGAAGTCTTTGTTTGCAGAAACATTGTTGTTTAAACTGTAGAAGGCAGTGGATGTTAATACTTAGTACCTTTAATTAGAATATCAGTGTTTCAGAGCTAAGATTGAGCACGTGTCAAAATGAGGGGCGGGGCTCTGGTTGTGGTCCGGTCTTCATACTGGGAGAGCTGCAGAGAAGGTTTCAATGTTTTGAGGTCTGTTTATAATCAATCTAATTACATCGTTACTGTCATTACTATCAGCTGAACACAGCGACACTGGACTTCCTTCCTGAGCCGAGACTCTAAATGTCATCATCAGAAACACACAGCCAGTCACAGCTGGTTGTTGAGTAGTTTCTGTTGCTCTGTGTTGTTATGTGTGACATGACTGACCTGAGTGACCTGCAGAGTGAGGCAGGTTGTGTGGTCCAGGCTGAAGGTTGGCTTTGAGACCCTCAGGGAAATATGTTCCGACTAAGCAAGAATCTGATTTGAGAGGCTGAAGGAGCATCGACATATTTCCAAGACAAGAATGTGTGAAGTAAATATTTGAACAAACCCACTCTGTGACGCAGCTCACATCAACATGTTTGTCTCCTTCTCCAAAACCTCATCACCGGATCTTCTCGGA
>JAFBJS010000349.1:0-52575 GCA_016785265.1 Paraplagusia blochii | reverse complement strand
GGATTGTTGTCTACACTGATCAATGGAACAACTGGAGAAAAGTGTCAGGAGTGAGTTGTGATTAAAAAAGTGTCAGCTAAGGTGAAGGGAAAGGTTTACAGGACAGTTGTGAGACCAGCAATGACGTTTAGGTGGTTCAGAGACACTAGCAATACGCGGAAGACAGGAGGCAGAGCTGCAAGTGGAGAAGTTAAAGATGCTGAGATTCTCTTCTAGGAGAGACAAGGATGGACAGGATCAGGAATGAGGTGATCACAGGCACCACACAGACCTGTCTCTTATACACATCTCAGGGCATGCAGTTCTATGACAGGGATGGCTGTCCTCAGTGTGAGGACTGTTACAAGGTGAGTCCAGATACTGACTAAAGAAAGGTTTGAGGAATAAATATTTTACTGGTCTCCTCCTAAACCTTCTCCTCCTCCTCCTCCTCCTGCTCCTCCTCCTCCGACCCAGAGTTCCCTGGCCGTGTGCTCCAGATGTGAGGAGCGGATTACAGACCGTGTGTTGAAGGCTGTGGGCCAATGTTTCCACGCCCACTGTTTCCGCTGCAGCACCTGCTCCTGTGTACTTGAGGGGGCGCCCTTCATCACAGATGACAACAACAACCCTTACTGTGTCCAGGATTATCACAGGTCAGTGCTTCTTCATAGGCAGTCTGTCACTAACTAAGTAACTAACTAACTAATATACATTAATGTCTGTTTTTATATGTGTGTATATATATATATATTTACACACACAGTGGTGGAAGAAAAGGTTTTGTTCACCCAGAAATTTGACACAATCTCAAATGTTTTCATCAAATACTTGTGGCGTGATAAAGGAGTGAACATGAGCACAGGATCCTGGTTCCAAAGTCAACTTTTCATTGAGAATTTCTTTGTAACTGTTCTACTATATAAATATATACACAGCACATTTGCAGCCAAACCACCTGTTTCCCTTTTTATCGTATTTAGTTTAATCTCCAGGAAATGAAACTCTGATCTGATTCAACAAGGCAGAATAAACGTCTCCTCATTAGAGAACACTGGACGAGATGTTCTGACTCTGTGAGACCGGGACCAGCAGCGATGGCTTGACAACCACATCTCCACTTGTCTATTTCAGGCGTTTCTCTCCTCTGTGTGTGAGCTGTAACGAGCCCATTGTTCCTGCTCAGGGCAGTGAGGAAACAGTCAGGGTGGTGGCCCTGGACAAGAACTTCCACCTAAAGTGTTACCGCTGTGAAGTAATACTTCCTTCTGTTCCATCCAAAAACCACAAAAAGTTTTCAGCACTTTGTTCTTTTTTCCATTTTTTAAATTCTCTTTCTGTTCTGTGTCGGCTGCAGGACTGCGCTCGGCCCCTCTCCATAGAAGCAGATGAAAATGGCTGCTTTCCTCTGGATGGTAAAATCCTGTGTATGAAGTGCCACACCCAGCGAGCCAAGCAGGCCGCGCACTGACCGCGGTACGACGCCGACCGAAATCACAAGCACAGGATTCACTCAGCTCCTGGTTTTTGCCTTTGCAACAGCAGCGTCTGTGTTCAGTAGATCTGCAGGTGTGAATGTGAACGTGCTGAGAAAAATATTTGCATGCAGGTAAATTGTCGCCACCCCCCCAGACCCCCGTCCACCCGTCCCTGTGTCTCTGTTGGCTTTAGTGCAGAAGTAATGTACTGCACTGAGGGAAAGTCCTGGTTTGTCCAAACCCTCCACCTTCAGCCTTCTTTGTGAACAATAGCGTATATTTTTGTGAAAACGATGTTTACTCCTAGATTGCCAGCAAAAATTGCACAAGAACAGTTTGATGGAGAAAAAGAAAAAAATAGAGTTGCCTTTCTTTGTTTCATCGTAAGTTTTCATCCGTGAACCCGGTGATGACGTCAGGTTCTCACACGGACTCTTACGTTGCAGTGAAGATCATTCCACCGCTCTGGCTCTGTTGTCCAGCGCTCTCTTAACACTTGTCAGCATGGTTGATGGTGCCTGCCTTAAAAGTGCTTCATATCAGCTGCTCTGCTCCAGGAGTTTTGTCGAGTCTTTAGGGCTATTTGCTGACTGCAAGAAAAAAAACAAGCAGTAAATGTTGTTCTTGGTTTTTGTTGATGTGAATCAGTGCATTGATAATTGCTGGGAGTCATTGTTGCTTTTACTTATTTGAGTGTTTGGAAGCAGATCAACTGAAATCAACAGGGTTTTTTACCAGTAGATTAGAGCTGAACAGTGTTAGTGTTGTATAAATGCATGCACAGAGTAAATGCATGCAAACACACGTCAACCCAGGGAACAGTGTTGTTACAAAGCAGCTGGAAAAAAAGGACCTAAAATGTGAGCGTTGCACAGTTTCAGAGTGAAATTTAAAAAATGCCTTTGGTGTCACGTGGCCCCCGAGGCCCCTGAGGCCCCTGCACATGTTGTTAAACATCAGTAGTTCACGAATAGAACCGAAATGCATGATGGGATTCATGGTGCGTTCTATTTTGCTTTGTATAATCAAAAATCTTTACGATGCTTCTTACGTCAAAAAACCAAACTGGAGCGCGTTGAGCTTTGGGTTAAAAAAAAAAAAAGTTTCAGTTTAACAAATTTTTCTACGTCAGGTTGGTTAAGGTTGGTTAGTTATTAGTGATGTGACAAACTTTGATGTGAGAATGACTCTGTGACTCGGTACCTGAAGAACTTGGGAGTTTGGGAAAATTCAACTCTGCAAATTTGACTTAACTGATTTCAATCTTAGCCACGCCCCCAAATGCTCTTATTAGTTGAGACAAATGAGGCCAGTACCAGTGTTTACCTGTGGGCCGGGACGTCTCAGAATAATAATAATAATTGTTAAAACAACGTGAATTATTTGCTGCTGGACTGCGATGACGAGGCGTTGACTTTCCCAGTTCTTCAGTCTCTGTTCTGTGGATGCAGATGTTGACACCACTACTCTGATCCTTCGTACTTCAGTCTGTCGATGGTTGTTTGGTTTTTTGTTTTTTTTATGGTTACATCATTAAACTGTATTCTACTTTTTTTTTTTTACTGTACTTTCTCAAGATGATTCCTCTCTAATGTTCAAATGAACCAGACCCGCAGCATCACTTTGGACCGCGACTGTTACGATGTAGCATTCTCTGTCCAAACCACTAGGTGGCAGTATCTGCTTCTAGTATTACGTGTTTTTTTTTGTTTCTTTTTGGTCGGCCGCCTCTTGGTGGTGGGCCTGCTCTCCATCGTACGTATTATAAATATAATGACAAATGTGTAGCTGCAGTATTCTCTCTCTCTCTGTCATATTACCGACACAAGCCTCGCCTTTTCATAACTTTTTATTTTATATAAGTTTCTGTTCTATATGTAAAACTATGTATTTGTTGAAAAACAGTCTATAGTCTGACGCTGTCCTCTGCTGGCTGTATCAAAAACCAACAACTCAAATAAACAGATAAAAATAATAAATGGTTCAACATCAACTTGTAACTTTGTTCATGAGAACTCACGTTCTCCTGGTTAAAAAGAACCGTGTGGAACTTCTTTGATTGTCAACAGTGAATCAGAAGTTGTACTGTCACTGGTCATATCATGACACTACACACTTTTGCACACTTGGTGGCGTTAGGTGTTTCTTTCATAGGCAGTGTGTCTGTAAGGGGAATTATTTCCAGTTCATATTTTAACTTCTTTTTAATTTACTCAAAGAAAAAAATGACAGATAAAGTTAAAATAAAAGTTTTTTTTATTTTTAACTGGAGAAAAAAAAACAAATCACTTGCGAAGGACTTGTGAGAGTCACGTTTCCTCAGCAGCTGTGTGACGTCTCCTGTCAATGTGTTTGACTCTCACATGGTCCCCAGAACGTAAGAGCGCTCTATCAGTGGCGTCCAGCCCTGTGCTGCCGCGATAATGACGACAGCAGGTGAACTGTGTTTACCCCCCCAGAAAGTAATGTTTACCTATTTAAAGCAGCATCACAGCATCGTGTTGGCCCTCAACTCCCAGAAGTCTTTGCTGCTCTCACCTCTCTGTTGGTCAGTGAAGTCGTGAACATGACTGAGACTCAAGGCACAAAAACATCCCCAGGAAAAGTCTCAAGTTGTTGCCTCCTGTTCCACGCAGTCACATGTGGTTTTATCAGTGTGAGATGAGGAAGTGGGTGATGCAGAGATAGAGGGGCGGAGGTGACACTTCTGCACCAGACGGACAGCAGGAGGCAGCGCACATGACGGACTGGCGCACACAGCCGGGCGGCCCTGAGCTGAAAATGAGGGAAACGTCTACGGAGCTGGAGGTAAGAGCGGCCGACGTGTTGTTGTGACGCCGCGTTGACCACGTTCTCATGGTAACGGCCCATGTTGGGAACTGAACCGCAGCCCAACCAGTTGATGGGAGATGATAGCAGTCTATTATGAGGTTTTTAAATGTGGGGGTGACCAGAGTGAGGTCTGCAGTGTTGAACCAGGGGCCGAGAGCCAAACAGAACCAGAAGATGGCGCTCACCTCGGCAAGTTCCAGGAATTTTGACAAACATCCATGGAGTTTTTGCCAGAAACAAATAATAAAAATGAATAGACAACATGTTGCAGTGTGATGTTGGTGGTTCTAAAGCTATGGTGCATGTACTGCTGCTGGTACATGTGCTTTGGTCCTGACTGAACTGGATGATGTTGGTCAACAGGTTGTATATACAGTATATATAAATAAGTACAAATTAAAACAATAACTCCACCTCCCCAAGGAGGCCCCGCCCCCCACTTTGAGAACCAGCGATTCAGCAGATCTGATTCTGTGACGTCTGTGACCACAAGCTTATGATGATGTTACAGTAAATATAGTGAAACACTGATACTTGAGGCCTTTCATCAACACCTGGTCCAGGGTCCGACTCCGGTGGATGATGATGTCAGTGATAATTTTGACCTCAGATTTTTCAATGGTTGCTCTTTTTGAAAGAGGCCTTTGTTTTAGATTTGTTATGTTTTGACTATAAGTCTGACCCCCCCCGGTCCCCTCCCATCCGTCCCCCCGTCCCCAGGATCTCCCTGAGAACCAGCACCAAACACCAGTCTACCTGTTCGAGTCTCACCTGGAGTCCACCAATCGGATGAAACTCATTTGGACCAAGTATTGGAAACATCTCCTTGTTATTGCTCTCTTCCTATTAGCTGTGTTTCTGGGAACCCTTTACTACGCCTTCAGAGGTGGAGACAGGACGACCGGTGAGTTTAGTCCACAGATGTCCAGTGGGTCCAGGTTCAAAGGTCGGTCATTTTGGTCTATTCCCATTTTTTTATCGTTCTTCCAGCTCCACCATGTCTCTCCGCGGCCTGTGATTGGGCCTCACAGCGTCTCTCCTCGTCGGTGGATCCCTTCGCTCAGCCCTGTGACTACTTCCTGTTTCCATGTGAAGCCGACAAATTGACATCAGACGACAGGGGACAAGCTGGACAGACACAGAACCGCAGTGAGAGGTCCACGCTGGAGAACAGAGAGCAGAACACACACCGGAGGAGTTCCCTGCTGCGGTACCTCAGGCAGATCTTAGGTTGGAGCCACATGTTGAACACACTGTCCTGTGTGTGTGTGTGTGTGTGTGAGACGGTGTCATCTCACCCACTGGATGGTGTGTGTGTGTGTGTGTGTGTGTTTACAGAGTCCATTGACATGTACAGCAGCCTGGCTCAACGAAAAGCCAAAACCTTCTACTCCTCCTGTCTGGACACGGGCGCCATAGAAACAGCTGGAGTGGAACCGTTCCTTGACCTCATCCAGAAGGTGCGACCTTCACCGCTGCTCTGTCTCTCTTCCTCTTCCTCTTCCTCTTCCTCTTCCTCCAGTCTTCCCTGTCTTTCTCTTCTGGGCTCCACTCTCTTTTCCTGTTCCTGTCACAATCCTGTCCAACATTCTTTCCCTGTCCATCCACCCTTCACTCTCTGTCTTCCTCTTCCTTCCTCTCTCTCTCTTTGTCCTCAGGTGGGTGGCTGGGCGGTGTCTGGTCAGTTGGTCCATGGATCATTGCGTCAGGATTTCAACTCCACCCTGGCCTTGTTGATGAGTGGCTACGCCACCTTCCCGTTCTTTAAAGCCTACGTTGACCAAGAGGACGTCCACGGTTCAAGCAAACGTTACATCCAGGCCAGTGGACATTCAGTGGACAGTGCACTTCGTCCTCGTCTCTTTATATATATATAAATATATTATATTTCTGTTACGAAAACAGATGAAACACAGACGAGTGTGAAATCTATCGGTCTGTTGATGATCTGAGTCTGAACTTGTCCATTTTCCTTCCTGTCCACAGATCGATGAGCCCGATCTCCTGATCCCCATCAAATGGAACTACGAGAAGAAGAAGACACAGATCGAGCCCCTGGTCAGTGTTGATGTCTGTTGGTCTGTTAGTGCTGGCCCCGCCCCCAACACCCACCTGACTCCCCTCTCTCGTCCAGATGATGCGACAGTTCATGGCCGTGTGTCAGAGGTACCTGACTTTACTGGGAGCCCAGGCTCAAGGGTTCGCCCACGTGGGATCCTACATGTCTCTGTCCTCCAAACTCACCGTGGCTGCTGTCCCACCGCAGTATCGCCCGTCGGAAGGACAACTATATCAGCACATGTCCATCAAAGAGCTCCAGGTAAAACCCCGAGACATTCACATGTCCCCTCGCTCAGCGGTCTCCTGATCCAAATGTCTACGCAGCTGCGGGCCCCGTACATCGACTGGTTAACCTGTCTACAGACCACCTTTGGCCCTGTGTCCCTGACTGGGGACGACGAGGTGTTGGTCCATAACCTGGCCTTCATAGAGAACATGTCTCAGATCATCAGGGAGTGGAAAGACAAACCAGAGACCATCAACATGTAGGAGACAGACGGGTGGAATATCAAACAAATCTGCTGGACTTTGTCTTCTCACTCCTCTTTCCTCCTCTGACTCAGTGATCCGCTGCGGACCTTCATGATCCTGAACCTGCTGCACACCATGATGCCTGCAATGGACTCCAGGTTCACAAACGCATCCAAGATTTTATCTGTGGCTCCGAAAGGAAAGGTGAGTCAGTGAACGCAACACGACAACAGTGGGACAGATGTCCTTAATTTTCCAGAAGGACGCTCCAAAGTGATCAGTTAAAGTATCAGTCTGTCTCTCTGTCTGTCTGTCTAACACTGTGACATCACCAGCACCACCTAGTGGCCCTTTGTGGTAGGTTCTGTTTAGGGCTTTGAACCAGTTCAAGGAGTGAAAACGAAAACCAGAAAAATATTGTTTCTGGACAGAAATGTCTCCAATCAGAGCCATTTGTCTCTGATCGGAGGCTACACAGGATTTGTAAAGATCAAAATACAACAAATATTAACAGGTGACCATTATTTTTAGATAAGAACTTCCAAAAAATATACATTTCTGGTTGTTATTTGATTTTTCCTCTTTCTTTGAAGCACAAATTCAATATGGAAATAACAAAGTAAGAAAATATTATGGAATATTCCTAACGTCTGACATGGTTCCCTTTGAAAATGTCGCCACCCAGTGGACACACTTATTGTAGCGGAATTGGGAAACGTAAAATAATTTGTTTACGAGTACCACTCCTGTAGTACATATGCTTGGCCTGTATGTGGCGCTATTCAGCCTGAAAACAGTAACCAAAGTCAAAAGAAGTGTCAGAAGACGGTAACTGAATCACCTGGTCAGCATGGATGCGTTAAAACAAGACCGTGTTTGTTGTTGACCCCTGACCCCTGACACCCCACTCCCACCCCGCCCCCCAGGATGAGCCTCGATGGGAGCTCTGTGTGACAGAGACAGGGAAAGGGTTCAACGCCGTCCTCACACACCTTCTCAGCCAGCAGAGGGCAGCAGTCAGAGAGGTGAGCTGACGTCAGGTGTTTCTCAACATATGGATCCCATGAGTCTGATCGTTCATTTCCCCTCAGGCCCAGGAAGTCGTTCAAAGCATATTTTCTGCCTTTAAATCCACGTTGCAGCAACTCAAGTTGACCCACGAGACCCGTCGTGTCCTCACCGATCAGGTCGGACTGGACTCCCGAGCCTCAGGTTGAGCCCACTTTAGAACTTCATCTTCATTTCTCTTTTTTTCCACACTCAGGTGAATTCTCTGACTCCTAAACTCTGGACTTCAAGTGAGACTCTGAGTGAAGAGGAACTGGACCGTCTTTATTCTACGGTACATCTGACCCGAACCCTAACCTTTGTCTTCATCAGAAAGTGTTTTTATGAACCGCCACCGTGAGGCCAGATGTTTGTTTAGAGGTTGTGGTCACCGAGGTAGGACCTACCTACACCTGAACAACCACGCCCCCTGCAGGTTACTGTCATGTCTGCAGGATTTTATCAGCAGTTTTGTGTTTTCGTCTCAGTTTGAACCACATTTTGACCTTGACCTCAATTGAAAAGTTCTCCTGTGAGAAGCAGTCCAGCAGTCCATCAGTCCATCAGTCCATCAGTCCATCAGTCCATCAGTGCCTCAGTCATGTGACTTGAGGTGTCATGTGATTTCAGGTGTCCATGCAGGACCACAGATTCTTCTCCAACTACGCCAGTGTGTTGTACCTGCGGCAGCAGAGACAGAGCAGCTTTCTGATTGGACGCGGCGTTCCCGTGGACGTGTGAGTGTGGACTTCAGGGTGGAGTGGACAGGTGGGTGACAGGGGAAGGACGTCTGTGATCTGATGATGTCTCATCTTCTCCAGTCTGTTGGTCACTCCAAGACTCCTGGGAAAGGAGCTCCTCGTTCCCATGGGCCTGTTTGTCCCGCCCCTCTTCCATCCCACCTATCCCAGGTGACCTCAGGTCTGACCAATAGCATCTCCTCCTGTTCGTCGCTGTCGTCACTGAACGTTTCCGTCTCCTCACTTCTTCAACAGGGCAATGAACTATGGACTGGTGGGCTTCCTCCTGGCCAAAGACCTCCTCCACCTGCTGCTGCCAAACAGTAAGAGCTGCAGCGTCGTTCTCCATCAATACTCAAGGTTTTTTTTTTTCTTCTAAACATCTGGTTCACAGACCACAAACAGCGCCACCTGGCTGCCATCTGGTGTCACTTTCATTGATCCTACAACGGGTAAATTGAATTGGAACAACGTCCCCAGATCAGGAGTTGAACCCTGACCCCTGGTGGACCAGGTTTGGGCCAAACTACGGCCTTTAACCTGTGAACTCCACCTCCACCTATTGAATGGAGTCGAAACGACTGTTTGATTTTATTGACATGAAATGTTTTTATGACTATGATTGTAAAGACGGTTCATCTTCTGTCTGTCCTGATGTCCTGTGGTCACAGTTTACTCCCAGAGTGAGACAGTCAGAGAAGTGGCTGGATGTGTGTGGACGCACTATCTCACGGTGACGGACAGAGAAGGTGGAGGAGGTGGAGGAACTCTGACAGCAGCTCAGCAGCAGGAGGTGTGGCTGCAGTACACTGCACTGCAGGTGGCGCTGCAGGTAGGAAAGCTTCGAGTTTTTGTGCTTCTTTTAAACCAGTGTCAACAAAGTCATGTCTTACACATGTCCCTTCAGGCGTACCAGCTGAATCTGAGGACACGTCCAGAGGACACATCCGTCTCTGGTCTGGCCTACACTCGTCTCTTCCTCTCCACCTTTTCTCAGGTGACAAACTCCCTCACACACACACTCCGACTGCTGTCTTCATCAGTGTCCGTCTGTCTTCGTCAGTGTCCAGCCTTGATCAGTGTCCAGTCTTTTTTGTCTCTCTCCTCAGATGACCTGTGACTTGGACCCCCCTCACCAGTCCATGCCCCTGGAGCCGTCCTTCCTGATCACAGTCTTCTGTGCTGGATCTGATCTCTGTCCCTCCCGTCTCCAGTGTCCCCGGAACGCCCAGCAACATTCCTTAGAGAAATGCTGAAGAGACTCCAGTCTTTCAGAATCCTGTAGTCAATACTGCCCCCTGTGTGGAGCTGTGGGAAACTCAGCCGAGCGCCATGGACGTCTGGTGGACGTGGCGGCCGTGAAGGCCCAGAGACACTGATGTCCTTCTGTATCTGTAGTTTTGTTGCTGTTTATTGTCGATAAATATAAATATTAAAATCTTTTTTCTCTTAGTAAAACACAGATGTTTGTCTCAAATCAAAGACAAAGTTTGGGAAAGAACTGGTGCTGAACAAAGAAATGTGGTAGAAAATATATTTCCAGATTTCCTCCAACAACAGACAAAATAAATGGAATAACTAATATCTAATAACTGTCTCTCCATCAGGAAGTGATGTCATCAAAGGCTGTGGATCAAAACACAGGAAGGAGACTTGGTTCAAAGAGTCAAGTTGATGCAAATACAAAAACCAGAACCCAGAACACGTAGGTGGTCCTCGTTGCCTCGGACATGTCCATGTATCTGGGTGTCACCACAGGGGGGCGTCAGAGGACCCCCCACACCTCCTCGAAGGCGGAGCAAATCTTGGCACAGGTGAGTGCTGCAGAGAGCGGGTAGTTACTGATGGACGCCGTCTTCTCTGTGTAGTCCACGTTAATCTGACGGACGAGAGAAAAACATCCGTTAAAACCAGTCACGCAGTAAAGAGTCGACTCCTTGAACCAGGAGGACGTTTCCCACCGCTCCGTGTGCGAACGCTCCAATCACCACGGCAGCCGGTCCTTCTGGCACCAGGGTGCGGGGACAGACGGCCTCCCCTGAGGAGAAGGAGGTGCCAATGCGGGGGCACCCGGGGGGCAGGTGGTCCGACACGGGGTTTTTAATCATCCTCAGAAGCTTCTGTGGTCCATCAGCAGCTCTGACGCTCAGTTTGTGCAGCAGTTGGACTGAGATATGAGACAGAGTCATGTGATCAACACCATTTATAAATAAATATATATTAACAAACCCAGAGACGACGTTTACCCATGAGGCCACAGAAGCGAGGGAAGGTCCTGGGGATACGGGTCTGTGGGTTGATCTCTATCAAGGCGTTTTTCTCCGTGTGGACGTAGACCTGCAGCAGACCGGCTCTGTTCAGTGGACTGTCCATCAACATGAGGAGACACTGAGGACGAATAGAAACATGTGACACATATTCTTCGCAACAAACTCCTCTGAAAACTTTGTAAAGATCCAAAAAAAAAATGATACCAGAAACAACAAGAAATGAATTATTAGACACACAACTGTCACAGGAAGTAGTGGACACTGGACTGGACACCGTGGACCATGTCCCTCCCTGTTCACTGATACTTTAACGGAACAAACATGAACAACTCGCTCTACGACACACACATAAATATATAACCTACATGTCAAAAAATCTGCCACATAAAATAAAAACAACATCAAATTAAAATATAATAATAAAGAATAAAAACTAGAAAAAGAAAAATAACCAGTCACTGTAACATATATTAAGTACGATGGTCTTAATTCTGTTATTCCAATGTTGAGTTTAATTTCATGTGGATTATTCATTCATTCAATCCTTCTTCAGAGACACTAGGAATAGACAGAAGACAGGAGACAGAGCTGGAGGTGGAGGAGTTAAAGATTCTCTTTAAGAGACAAGGATGGACAGGATCAGGAATGAGGTGATTAGAGGGACAACACAGACAAGAAGGTTTGGAGACAAAGCTAGAGAAGACAGATTGAGATGGTTTGGACATGTTCAGAGGAGGGACAGTGGATAGAGTGGTAGAAGAAACAAAGAGGAGATTGATGGAGGACATGGAGGTAGTTGGAGTCAGAGTAGAAGATGGAGAGAACAGGGGGAGATGGAGAAGGAGGATTCACTGTGGAAACACCTGAAGAAAGAGAAGAAGAAGAAGATTCACTCCTTCCTCTCAGACATCTCCAGCAGCAGACCACTGAGGCAGTGATCTGACTGTAGAGAATGTGATACTAGGTGACAGGAGTGTGTTTGTCACCTGGTGTGTGATGTCCGGTCGAATGTGTCCCGGGTCCCTCCCACTCTTGATGATCATGTTTTTGTGCTGATCACAGTTTAACAACTCGAAGCTTTTTCCAACCTGGGAATCAGAGCGACTTCACTGAGTGACTGAGACAGACCGAGGTAAACAACAGGGAGTCCCGGCCGAGGCCTCACCTTGACGGTCTCCAGCGACGCTCCCTCCAGGACCACCACCAGCCTCCGCTCCGCCATCCGGTCGTGCAGACTGCGGAGATATTTCGCTGGTTTTGGCTCATATTCGTCTAAATGTTCTAAACCACGTTTCTTCTCTTCAGGAGCCGCCATGATGGCTTCGTCCGATGGTGTCGCGGGGAGATGACGTCACATTCGATGCGTTCGTTTAAGGAGAGACAAAAAAGAACTGAAAATAATGTCTATGGAGTTTGTATGAAGACTGAGTTATAAACACAACAACATTTGCCAAAGTTAATAAGAATGAAATAACCACAAGGGTTAAAAAAGTTTGTTTGGGCAACAATATACGTCATCAGTGAGCGCCGGATGTTCCTCCACAACGTGCTGAAGGAAACTTCACGTGTGAAAATATCTCACGTCGTTCGGAGAAATCTTTGTCGAAAAGATCACAGTTTAGTCGGTGAGTGTTTCACTCATTTACTTTGTGTTTGACATGGGAATCGAACCTTCACTCCGTCGATCTCTGTCTTTACGTCCACCACAGAGAAGTGGAAGTTTGACAGAGACGGAGGGGTCAACGTTCTGCTCCCCTGTTATGAATCTGGTCTCTCTCCACATCTATCTGTTGTTTCTATCTATAACTGTCTATATCTGTCCATCCGCCTTTATGTCTGTATATATAGATGTGTAAACACCTAAATACGTCATCATCGTTGTTTGTGTTACTTTTAACTTTAACAAATTAAAAAGTAAAATAAACTGCAAAGTTGCATGTGAGCATGATTTACAAAACAGCCTGAATTGAATAGAAATAACAAATAAAAATGAAAAAAAAAGTATGTTATGAAGCAGGGGTGTCCAACATGGAGCCCGCGGGCAGAGACTGGTCCGTCAAGGGTTCAGTTTGACTCACTGGGTCAAATCGAACCCTGACTTTAAAAAGCAAAAGTATTTATTGAATGAAAACTTGTTTGTCTTTAATGATCATAATGTGATGGTTCTGGTCCGGATGTGTCCAGTGTCCGTGTCTCTAGACCAGATAGATCAGGTCCATTAGTTTGACACTGGGCTACATGTGGGTCAGATATAGATTCTATTCTATCAGTGCTGACGTCACAGGGAAACGTGCTAATGTAAATGAACGGTGTCAAGTTCATTGTTAGTTTGACACATGTTGTCCCCAGTCCAAAGGGGACAGGCTGTAAATCTGCCTTTTCCTTCTGTGGTTCCTGGGTCCAGCTCCTGGTCATGGGTCGGAAGTTGGATCCCACCAACAAGGTGAAGCGCGGGCCGGGCAGGAAGGCCAGGAAACAGCGAGGCGCTGAGACAGAGTTGGTGAAGTTCATAACTGATGGTGAGTCTCACCTTCTCCTCAACTTGTCATAAAACCTCAACATTGAGCTGTGTTGAATCTTCTTTCTTTCTTTCTTTCTTTGTTTCTTTGCAGAAGATTCTGCACCAAAACGTCTGTCGAGCAGAGGCAGGAAAAGGTAACGGAGAACTGACCCAGTATTGACTCGTCTCTCTGGACCCACTGTCCTCAAACTCTCGTCCTTTTCAGAGCCGCCAAGAGACTCCAGAACGTGAAGGAGCCAAAAGGAAAAGAGAAGAAAGGTACGACGGGTGGATGTGATGTTGGAAACTTTTCTCTAGAGAATTGATCCAAACATCTTTGAGATGTTTCTTCAAACCTCCTCCAGACTTTCCTCTATTTATTTTATTTTTTTTTTCTCAGGATTCACTGATGAAAACAGTAAATGGTTGAAACCAGTGAAGAAGAAACAGAAACCTGATGATGATGAAGGTGAGGACGACAGTGACACTGAGTGGGAGGAGGAGGAGGAGGAGGAGGAAGAAGAGGAGGTGAAGCTTCAACCTAAAGTGAAAGGTGGAAAAGAACAACAGAAGAAGAAGACGAAGCCAGAACAGAAACAACAACAACAGGAGGAGGAAGATGAGGAGGAGGAGGAGGAAGAGCAAGAAGACGATGATGATGATGATGATGACGACGATGATGACGATGATGAAGAAATGGTGGATGATTATGGCACTGTAAATGATGAGAGTGGAGAAAAGTCAGGAGGAGAAGAAGAAGAAAGTGATGAAGAGGTCGGTGGTTTGAACTGATGACATCATCAGAAATGTTTGTTTGGTTCAAACTCTTGATTCTCTTTGATGTTTAGCTTCTTCCTATTGAACGAGCGGCAAAGAAAGAGAAGAAGAAGAAGAAGAAGAAGAGCAGCAGCGACATGGCTGAGGAGAGTGATGAGGAAGAAGACAACGATGATGAGGAGGACCAGTCAGACGATGAAGACATGGAGGAGGAAGAGGAGGAGGAGGAGGACACTGTCCAGGCCAACTTTGATGAAAGCGATAAGTTCCGTCTTCCTGGAGCCGAAGAAGCTGCAAAAGAAGGTGAGGTCTTCTGACCTTCATCTTCAATCTTCAAACATGTTAACCTCCAAAAAAGAGAAATACACTTTTATTTTGTCAAAGAACTTTATTTTGAAACCCCTGTCCTCCTGTGTTTGTCTGAAGCTCTGCTGCCTGTGGACCTGAAGACAATTTATCAGCGGATAAAGGACAACGTTGACGTCCTGTGTAACTTCTCGTCTAAAAGAGAGGAGGGAAAGTCCCGGTCAGACTACGTCAGTCTGCTGAAGAAAGATCTCAGCACCTACTACAGCTACAACGACTTCCTCATCGAGAAGCTGATGGACATCTTCCCCCTGTCAGAGGTGGGCGCCACGCTGGCTCACACACACACACACACACACACACACACAGTGGGTGGAGTCAAGAGCCGATGGTTGGAGGGATTGTGAGAATGAAGAGAAATGACGAATTATTATGATAATCTAGATTAATGGTTTGTTTGGCATCAGTTAGTCGTCCCAGATTAAATACCACCTTTGAGCAGCTTCACCTCCATTAGCTGTAAAGTTGCATTTTTGTGTTTGGTTAAAGTCACTGTCCTACGGTGTCTCCTGACCATCGTGGACACAAGTCCACTTCTCCATCTGCAAACAGGGAGGAGAAGGAAGTGAAGGAAACTAAACTCCTTGTCCTTATGATCCTCACGGTGGAGCAGTGAGTGGGGTCGGTGTCATGTACAGTGGACCTCAGTGGTAACCTGGCAGTTGGTGGATTCAAACCCACAACCCCCCTGGACCCAAGTCTGGTTCCTTGAGCACTAGGGCAACACTAACTCTTTGTCCTCTCCTTCATGGACGTCCTCTGGTCACAGTTGTTCTCAGTGTCACCGCAACAGGAATAAAATATAAAATATATATATTTTCCGTCCTATTTCTCCATCGAAGGTCAGGATGAGGAGCATTTCAAAGTTTCTGCCTTTGTCCTCTTCTCTCCGACAGCTGGTCGACTTCCTGGAGGCCAATGAAACCCAGAGACCCGTCACCATTCGGACCAACACTCTGAAGACGAGGAGACGAGATCTTGCTCAGGTGAGATGGTGGGAGGTGGAGGTGTGAGGTCAGGTCTCCCGGTCAGTTCTCCTGGACCCTGAACCTGTGGCTTTGCTTCTGTCTCCAGGCCTTGATCAACCGAGGCGTGAACCTGGATCCACTGGGGAAGTGGTCCAAAGTGGGTCTGGTCATCTTTGACTCCTCCGTTCCTATTGGTGGGTTTCAGTCCGTCCTGTCGACACCTGGACCAACGCTGTCACACCTTTGGTTGGTGAGGAGCTGATTGGTTGTCTTGTCTGTGCAGGTGCCACCCCAGAGTACCTGGCCGGTCATTACATGTTACAGGGAGCCTCCAGTTTTCTGCCCGTCATGGCCCTCTCTCCCCAGGAGGGGGAGCTGGTGCTGGACATGAGCTCAGCTCCAGGAGGAAAAACCACCTACATTGGTGAGATGATCTGATGGATCAGCAGTTGTGTTGTTGTGGTGAACTGTGACCTTGATGAAGATGATGTTGATTCTTCACCTCCAGCTCAGCTGATGAGAAACACTGGGACCATCGTAGCCAACGACGCAAACGCCGACCGGTTGAAGAGCGTGGTCGGAAACATCCACCGTCTGGGCGTCACCAACACGGTGGTCAGTAACTACGACGGCCGTCAGTTCCCCAAGGTAACGGACAAGACTTGGACGGGTTGGTGTCTGTGTCTGTCTGTGTGGGAGTCTCACAGCTGGACCTTTGTCTTCTTCTTCCCTCAGGTGATGGGGGGCTTTGACAGAGTTCTACTGGACGCTCCGTGTTCAGGCACAGGGGTCATCGCTAAAGACCCAGCAGTGAAAACCAGCAAGGTACCGATTCTTCCACATCGACCGTTCTGGAAAAAAATACTGTCTACTTAGTCCCCGCCCTCTTCCCTTCCTTCTCCTCCCTGATAGGACCAGGCAGACATCCTGCGCTCCGCCCACCTGCAGAAGGAGCTGCTCCTGGCCGCCATCGACTCTGTCAACGCCGAGTCGCCCTCAGGAGGATATCTGGTGTACTGCACGTGTTCAATAACGGTACGATTGTGCAGGTCAAATGTGTCAAACATAGGCTCGGGGGCCAAATGTGGCCCACGTAGAAGACTGGGACGTTGCCTCCTTTACTCAGTGCTCCGTCCAATTCATCAGAGCTCAGGTTCTGATAGTGTCCAGATGTCCAAGACTTGGACAAAAATGTCAAGTTTCTCCTCAGCCGTGACATTCTGATCAATATCGTTTAAAGACTCTGATGACACTGAAGTTCAAGGAGAGGAGATAGGTGGCGCTGTAGAGATCAAACTGGAAGATTAGCAGTCGTTCCCTGATGTTTCCTTATGTTTCATCACAAAGAAGACGTAGTTAAAGTTTAGAATAATCTGGTTTAGAAGTTTGTTTCCAAAATGAAGAGAATCCACCATCAGACCTGGAGAGAAGACGAAACGTTGACAACTGTTGACAGTTTTTCAATAGGTGAGAGTTTGACGATACTTTGTCCCAGGGTTTAATCCTGGTCCACTGGGAAATGGACTCTGACGTCGTTGTAGGAACGTGGCTCCTCCCTGGGACGTTATGATGGAGAATGAAATGTTTGATGTTCATCCTGTTTTCCACCAGGTGGAGGAGAATGAATGGGTGGTGGACTACGCCTTAAAGAAAAGGAACGTCAAGTTGGTTCAGACGGGACTGGACTTTGGAAAAGAAGGATTCACGAGGTACGAAAGATGGAAACTGTGTGTCCACCTCAGATGTGTGTTGGTTTTTTTTTTTTACAACATTGTTTTCTGTTTCCTAGATTCCGGGAACGCAGGTTCCATCCTTCCCTCCAGATGACTCGCCGCTTCTATCCTCATTCTCACAACATGGACGGGTTCTTTGTGGCTAAACTGAAAAAGTTCTCCAACGTCATTCCAACCACGCCGTCAGACAAAGGTGATGCAGTTGAGCTCCATGAGTTTGGGTTTTTTCTCACATGTTTGTCACTGACTGATCCTTACGTTTCTCCTACAAACACAGTTGGCGACGTGATGGAGGCGTCTGAGGAGATGACCACCACCGACACTGTTGAAGTGAAGGGAGACAAGACCAAGAAGAGCGTCTCCGTTAAGACAGGAACGACCCAGACCAACGGGACGCCAGGAAAACAAAAGACAAACGCCAAGTCCAAACGTAAAGAGTCGCCCCCTGCTGCTGGACCAAAGAGGGCAAAGGTTGCCAAGATGGATGTACAGACTGTGAAGGCAGCGGTGAAGAAGAGTGAAGCTGACAAACCAGACGGGAAGAAATCGCAGAAAAAGAACAACAAGAAAATGAAACCACACGATAAAAAGAACAGAATGGGGAAAAACAAATTCAACAAACTGAAGAAGATGTTAAACAAACAGGACGCAGCATGAGTTGTAATTTTTTTTGTACACAGTGTGTTCAAGTGTCAGTCTGTTCTGGTGTATTAGAAATGTACAGCTGGAGGAAGAGGCTCTGCCCTTTTTATTTGAATGACAGTTTGTGTTTGTTGATTTAACTGCAGAATGGAACAAAGTTGGAGTTGAATCTGTGAGTTCAAATACATTTTAAATATTTTCTTCATTAATGTCTTTCATTCCTCTGTGGTTAATGTGAACTGGTGGGTTTGTGCTGTTAATTCAGAGAAATTAACCACACGGTCCAAAACGTTGTGTCGCTGACGTCTGAATTATCTCTGTATATACAGTATATGTATAAAGATGTCAGCGCAGAAGTCAGTTGGCCTGGGGGTTCCGCATGACAACACTAGGGGGCTCTATAAACACACGAACTGTGTGTAGGAGTGTAGAAAAAAAGAGAGGGAATCACAGTCACGTGGTCTTCGAGACCGGAAGCGGTGGCAGTGGTATTTACATTTCCCAAGATGGCGGCCGGGATGTATTTGGAGCATTACCTGGACAGTACGCATTATATCCTATTTCTGTGCATGTCGAAAACATAAATGCATATTTTTCACTCTGTGACGTAATTCTCACCGCCTCCTTACTTCGGCGTGTTTTACGAAAGTATGAAGAATCGTAGGAAGAGCTGAGTGACGATCGGCCGTTTTAGGCTCGGTCTATTTGCTGAAATGAACCCCCGTTTGTTGCTAAGGAGGGATTCTGTGCCCACTGTCGTTACTGAGTTTAAATGGACGTTTCCGCTGTATTTATATCGTTTTGTCTTTCCGTCTATCCTAGACGGTTATGTTTATTCCAGGACATTTTCATTTGAGTAGCTAACGTTAACGACATCACAGTTATCCCCCCGCATCTGTCCACACTCAGCAGCGAGCGTCGCTGTTTTTATTTACAGTCAGGTTTGAGAGCGAAATAACTCTTGTTTCTTTTTCACGTCACCAGGCATCGAGAATCTGCCGTTCGAGCTGCAGAGAAACTTTAATTTGATGAGAGATTTGGATCAACGCACTGAGGGTGAGAGCAGAGAAGACCAAGAGGACAAAGACACAGGGAGAAAAAAGTCGTTTTTATTCAGAAAACAAAAACAATTAGTCTCAGTCATCAGTAAATGAACAAAATGTGGCATTACGCTCTATGGCGCCACCTTTGTAGTATTTGGTAAATTTAATTACAATTTAATTTTTTTCCACCTCAAGTGTCAATCCATCAGATTATTAAAACAATAGTTGTTTCCTGTACTTCCACCAAGTAATTATATTGACCTTTCTTAGACATGGAAATTGTTTGAACGAGCAAATAAAGCAGAAGAAGTTCTCTTCTTTAATTTTCATACTATTCTTTCTTTGTCTTTTCAGATCTGAAAGGACAGATCGACTCTCTGGCCAAAGAATACACGGCCAACGCTCGAACCCTCTCCTCAGAACAGAAGCTGTCGATACTAAGGCAGATCCAACAGTCCTACAGTAAATGTAAAGAGTTTGGAGATGATAAGGTGCAGCTGGCCATGCAGACCTATGAGATGGTTGGTACCTCGCCTTGAATAGACTCCGCTTGAGCCACGGCTCAGTGATGGTCAGTGGGTTTACGTTGTGTCTCCTCAGGTCGACAAACACATCAGACGCCTGGACACTGACCTGGCACGGTTCGAGGCCGACCTAAAGGAGAAGCAGATCGAAAGCACGGACTACGACTCCACCTCCAGCAAGGGGAAGAGAGGTGGGTCACTGGTTCTGTTGCTGTGACGAATGTGAAAACCCCGTGACTCCGGTCACTGTTGTAATTCCCGGCTTGTGTTCAGCAGAATCACGACAGAAGGAGAAGAAAACAGCTAAGACGAGGTCAAAAGTGAAGAGTTCAGATGAAGATGGAAGTCCTAAGAGCACACAGAAGAAAGTCAAACTCCTCCAACCGTAGGTGTCACTGCTGCCTTTCAGATCATTGCTGACTATAGAGGGCGCTGTTCTGATGCTATGAACGTATCTGTGTTTTCCTCAGCGGAGAGTTTAACAGTCCGTCCTCCAACTTTGGGAACGTTCACCCCTCTGACGTGCTGGACATGCCTGTGGACCCCAACGAACCCACATACTGCCTGTGTCACCAGGTGTCCTACGGAGAGATGATCGGCTGCGACAACACTGACGTGAGTTGGATTCACTTTTGCACAGTCTGGCTTCACATTTTGAGGCATTTGTACCAGTGGGCCACCTAGTGGTAACTGAGATTAAGTTACAAGAAATCCACTGGTTGAAACTTTAGTTTTCTCTGGTACTTCACATGTTGTCCAGGTTTTGGTTACACTTCATAAAGATGCAGATCGGGGGTGAGGCTGATTGGTCCATTTAAATTACCATATGTGTGAATATGTGTGAACGGCTGTTTTCTATACATGCGGCTCTGCAACAGACCTCACAACCCCCACAACCACTGATGCTCCAACCACACCATGGAAATAACAAAAAAAAAACCTAAAATAAATAGGTCTACATCAGTCTGTTGATGGAATTGTAGCATCTTCACCTATTTATTCTAATAAAGACATGTGAAAAACATGGCTGACATAAAAACCATTGTTTCTTCTTCTGTTACCTTTGACTGTTTCCAAATGAAACGCATGAATAAATTATTATTTATTTATTCTGTATTTGTTTATGACGCATTAACATTTAGTCTAATCCCTGCTTTGCAAAGGTCAGTATTAGTCAAACAAGGAATTTGACAAAATTATATAAATCACATTAAATAGACCGTGTGGTGGACTGGTAACCTGGTCCATGCTGGACCTGACTCTTCATCTCAGGTCTTCTCTGAGAAAGAAGAGGTCACAAAAAACCTCAATAATGTATTTGTTGTTCCCAACATTTATTATTCAGGAAATTAAAAACCACTGAACATCCTGTCTGTATATAAAGGAAATTGCTTACAAAATACAATATGGTGTAACTACGCCCTCTGTCGATAATTACAGATATTATAAGATTAAAGATTAAAAGAAAATGAGCATAATGAGTTCAACAAATACTCACTCAAATAAAACATTAATCACAGTGTTCTGTGTTCATATAACCATGTCTGTGTTTCTCCAGTGCTCCATCGAGTGGTTCCATTTTGCGTGTGTTGGCCTGACGACCAAACCAAGAGGGAAATGGTACGGACATTATTCTTAACTTTAAAAACATAAAAGTAGTGTGTTCTCAGAAAACATGTTGTTTCTCATTAAAGCCTGACTTCCATTTGTGTCACCAGGTATTGTCCACGGTGCTCACAAGACCGGAAGAGGAAATAAAAAGGTCCCTGTTCCTCTGAAATGTCCATCAGATGGAAAAAAAACAACAACTTTTTCATCCGTTTCTCAAATTTTTTGTTTCTCAATTCTTAACATTCGGTGCTTTTTCTTTTGGTTTACACTAGAATATTTGCCTTGGTTTGATGCAGTGAGTGTGAAGGAGCCAAGATGTTACAGTTCTATTTAAATATTGTTTTTTGTTAGGTAGCTGTTAACAGATGTTTCATTTTTTTTAAGTTGTTGCTGTTTGTGTTTTTTTTTTTACATATATTTTTTATTTTACACAAGAATAATGAACACTACATTTTCACCTAATGGTTTAACGGTTTACATTTCCCTAAAACTGTACAATATATATTTGTTTGACCACAATGTTTCTCTAATAAGGGTTTGGCTTTGACTTTTTTTCTTGCTTATATAGTTAGGTTCTTCTGCATCGCCAGGAACAATTTCTAATTTTTCAAAGTGAAAGCAGATGGAAACAATCATGGAACGCTGTCGTCTGACAGTATCGTCGTCTGTGGTTGAGAATTAAAACCATTTCATTTTAACGTTGGATTGAGAGCAGTATCTGAAGTCAAACATTTTGTGAAAAGTATTTCTGTAGCTGAAACAGTGGTACCAGACTGGAGCGGGTGATTGTGTTGTCAATCATTTGAATACAGCTACTACCTCAGAAAAACAACCCCGGCCTCTGTGTGAGTTCTGTTGTGAAGGGAGGTGAAGACTCAACCACACTGGTTGTAGTGGAGCAACTATTGACTATACATGACGTCATACACGACGTCATTCACCTTTTTCTCTTTTCCTGTAGCACAGACCAAAGCTAATAGCTCCAGTGCTAATACGAAGACATAGAGTTTAACTATATATTATATATATATTTGTATTCTCGTGACTAATGATCAATACTGTCTTTAACTTCAAAAATACATCGATAGATCGGAATATTTGTTCTATATAACACTGTTCATCGTTAAATAGGTTGTGGTGTAGTTCCTATTACCCATCAAAGGGTGGTGCTATTGAATCTCTGTGAAACTATTGGCGCATATAGTTGACGTCACAGCCCCGTCGGTTTGGCGCGATGTGTATAAAATTTCAAAGCAGATCAGTTGGAGGCGGCGGAGACGGTGGAGGCCGTGAGTCTGTAGGATCAGACCTACGTTATTTCTCTCTGGGCCACGGACTTCCAGACGGTATGTGTTCTTTCAAACATGTATTTAAGCACAGTTACAGGAAGTTCAGGTTGATATCAATGTCCAGGAGAGGGCGACTCATAGCACCAAGCTAACCGAGCTGGTTACTGGTTTCGTAGCTGAGTTTTCTCGGACGGAGCAAACAGACGTTAATGTAGTTAGGAGTTAAACTGTCGAAATAATGTTGTGAAATATTTAGGAAAATATTTTTTTTTCAAAAAATCCAAAATGGAGCTAAATATGTTTTGTATTGTCCTGGAAAAGTCCATCAAGGTCGAACATCCGTTTATCCTTTATCCTCGTAGCGGTTTCAGCAGATGGACTTCATTCTGATTGGTCCTTCAGTCTTTTGTTTTAGCTTAACTTGACTTAACAGCGTTAGTTTTTAAACATTTGTGGTAGTGACGTCACACAGACGGGGTTTTAAAGTGTTAAACATGTTCAACACTGGTCCCTGGTTTGCAGGAGACAAACATAAACACAACTTTACATGTTTGTTTCAGGCAGGAATGTCGTGGGATTTTATTTTGCCGGTTTGTCTTGGAGATTTGGTGAAGACTGGGGGGATCAACCAATATGTGGTGCAGGATGTGGTCTCCCCAAAACATCTACCATCCAGTGTCAACAGTAAGTAGGAGTCTGATGTTTCAGAATATAAAAATATATATATATTTTAATCTTCATTTTTAGCAATGATTGTAATTTTCTTTGTTTAGAATTTAAGAGTGCCGTCAGGAGCCAAGGACCCGTGTGTGTCCTGGAACACTTTGACACAGGCTACAGTGTTCTACAGTGAGTCTTTATCTCAGAACTAATGTGGAAAATGCTACGAAAAGTTGAGTGAACATAAAATGAACTAATGTTGTTATTGTAGACACTGTAACTCAGTGGAACTTGGTGTTAAAGAAGACACTCTGGAATTACTGATCCAAGGTAAGTTTATTATTTTTATTTAAATTCCAATGAATATCATTCTGTACTTTGTCTGATCCTGGTTTCTTCTAGTTGTCAATAGTCTTGCTGGTTCACTGCCCTCTGTCCTCCTCACCACCACCACCCTCTCCACCGAGGAGCGCAAAGAGAAGCTCAACGCTGTTAAGATGAGTGTCTTCTTACTCTGCAAACTGACAGAGAACCTGGAGAGTCATTCTTCCAGACAGTGTATTGTCACAGCTCCTGGGAAGGTATGGTTCATCCAAACATTGTTCATTTACAGTCATTGTTTTTGATATGGTTCAATATTCTGTTTTTTTTCCCCCCTTTCTTCATGTCATCCTGTTCCACAGGGTGGTAAAAAAGGTAGAGCTGGGGGAGAGGGTCTGATGCAGTGGGACTCTGAGAGAGAGAAGGTTCTACAGGCGCTGGTTCAGCTCCTTCAGTTGGACATCCGTTCCCTCTGGAACCTCTCCCTGGTCGAGGAAGAGTTTGTCAGGTACTGACCAGGACAATAATTGGTGATTTATATCTGAGGTTACCTGAGATTTTGTAAATGTAAATTTCAAAGATATTGACAGTTTTTTTAACTATTACAATAACTTAATAACTAAAAATATTGACCTCGTAGTAAGTCCTTGGGCCAAAAAGCCAACATGTGACTTCCTTTCTTTTTCCAACATTATCTTGTTTTCTGAAGTATAATACATTTTTGAGTCTGTTTGGGTCTTTTTTTTCTTATTTTCACAATGTAGCAGGAAATACAGGTTCAGCCCGGTTCTAAGAAGTTCTTTTTCATTTTAACAGCTGTGTGACCTGCTGTTGCTACAAGTTACTGGAGAATCCGACCATCGGCCATGTCAAGAACAAACCCACCAGAGAAGGAATCATCCATCTCCTGGGCGTCTTGATCAAAAAGTACAACCACCTCCTGGGTAAGTCCCTCAGTGACACCTTGGACACCTTTGACCAGGACAGCTGCTAGTCAGGGTCAAGTCCCCAGAGTTTCCCTTTGACTCTTCCAGGTGCCAGTGTCAAGGTGATCCAGCTGCTGCAGCACTTTGAACATCTGCCCCCGGTCTTTGCTCAGGCAGTGGCAGTCTGGGGCAAAGAGTATGGAGTGAGGACCATTATAGGAGAAGTGATGAGGTGGGGACAGAACTTGACCCACTGTGGTCATGTCCTTTTCTTGGATCAAAATGTCAAACCATCATCATGGTTCTTACAGGGAGATTGGACAGAAGTCGGGGGAAGAGCTCTCCAGAGAGGGGTCAGGGGTCAAAGCCTTCGCTCTGTTCCTGTCAGAACTCGGTACCATGGTCCCTGACCTGATCATCCCAAACATCAGCATGCTCATCACACACCTGGAAGGAGAGGTAACATCATTTCAACTCTGCTCTCGTTGCACTGAACTAGTCTTCAATTTATTAATAACTATGATTTGCAAAGAGTCCTGGGTTCAATTCCCGACAGGACCACAACCATGAAAATGATAGAATTTAACAGTGTTAGTTGTAAGTTTGTAATTTTCATTATAATTATGTTAATAGTTGATATCTATCTAATTGAATTGATTGCCCAGTGATGAGACCAAGGCGAATATGAACCAACTGACCTGGATCTGGACTCTTCTCTGTCTGTTAGTGGCAGGTAATCTTGGCAGTGCAGAGGAGTCTTTCTGCTCTGCTGTAAGGGCCTGCCTACAGTCTACTGGCTATTCCCAGATTATTCCTCATGAGTGACAGGGTGTAATTACTGGGATGATGCCGACAGTGTCAGGGTGGTGCTGCGTTTATGTCAAAGAAAAAGACAAAGAAGTTTGTCCAGTTCTGTGGATGGTGGTTGGCCATGAGTTCCTTCTTTGGTAATCTGAGGGCGATCGCTGACAAACTCCTGCCTCTTCCAGCTTTGTTTTTTTTTTCTTTTTTTTTTTTACTAAAAAGGTTTCTTTCCTTTATACCAGAGCCACACCATGCGTGTAGCTGTGTGTGAGGTGCTGGGAGAGGCCCTGGTTCAGGTGCTGTGCGGTGACGGACTGGATGAGTCTGGTAAAGCGGACCGAGATCGGTTCTTGGATACGCTCCAGGAACACCTGCATGACACCCACTCCCACGTCAGGGCCCGTGTTCTGCAGGTTTACACACGGATCGTCAACAGCAAGGTGTGTGTGTGTGTGTGTGTCCACAAAGACCTGAGATTTGGAGACTAAGAGCTACTTGTTTGATACAGACTTTGACAACAGTTTAATATCCACTGTCGTTAATTTTCGCCCATTTCTATATGATTGCAAGAGCCAAGAGATTTAACCTGTTTGTGTCCTATTTATAAATCATACCCGGTGGCCACCTTTGGTTGTCCCCAGGGGCCATCAGGTGCCCTCGCACCCTACTTTGATGACTCCTGGCGTAATCCCTACTGTCTCCCTGCTTCCAGGCTCTGCCCCTGTGCAGATACAGTGAAGTGATGGATCTGGCTGTGGGCAGACTGATGGACAAATCCATTCACGCGGTGAAGAGCGCCATCCAGCTGCTGGCAGCTTTCATTGCACATAACCCCTACAGCTGCAAGGTAACTTTCCTGTGATTCCAAAGTGGAGTAGAAAACCCGAGGTTCTGTCAACTCACTGGAACGTTTGTTTATGTCTGTGTCAGTTGAGCAGCGCTGATATGAAGAAACCGCTGGAGAAGGAAAAGGCAAAACTCCGAGAGCTGAAAGAGAAGATGGAAGGGAAAGCACCAGGTGTGTGTGTGTGTGTGTGTGTGTACAAACTCCTGTCAAAGTCATCTCAGGTCGCACCAACACTTCATTTCTGCCCAGTGATGAGACCAAGGCGAATACGAGCTTACGAATACGGCCCAGAGTCGGGTTCTTCTGCGCCTTTTACTGGCAGGTAATCTTGGCAGTGCAGAGGAGGATTTCTGCTCTGCTGTAAGGGCCTGCCTACACTGACAGGCTGTGACCAAATCACTCCCCAAAAGTTATTTTGGAGTGACTCTGGAAATACTGCCGACATCGTGTGTAGTGTGTGTGGAAAAGGCAGAAGTTCACCCTCTCTCTTGGACGCCCAGTAAGCTGTGAGTTGTGTTCTTTGGTAATCTGAGGGCACAGCTGGATGGCATCCAGTCAGCACCTGTTTGGACTGGTTAATATCAGAGTGGCACAATATTCTATTCCAACACCTTAATATTCTACGCTTTGTTGGTTTTGTTTTAAATAGATCAATAATATTTAATGATCATATTGACCATTTATTTAGATTTTGTTAACGAAGGAAAATGGCAGCCATAGATTTAAAAACCAGTGATGTAGTTTTATCACACACCAGCAGATGGAACTGTCTTTGACCAGGCCCCAGTTCTGAAGTGATATAATGAAAATGATTGTTAATGTTTAACCTCAGTGGCAGTGATTAAGGCCTCAGAGCTGTGGGCGGCCATGGAGCCCGAGTTGATGGTCACTGTGAGAGCAGAACTGGAACCAAGCAGTGAGACTGAGAAGGAAGAACAGGAGGAAGAAGATGATAGAGAAGAAGAGAAGGAAGGAGAAGATGAACTGGCCACCGCCGTGATGATCGCACAGTACCTCCGTGTCAACAAGTACAGGTAGAACAACAGAGGAGCCGTGGTGTTGGTCCTTAAAGTCCAGTGAAAATGTTGTAATATTTTCCATCTTCTCCCACTGTGAAGGAATGCTGTCCGTCTGTGTGTAAGAGCTCACGACTGCTTCCCAGAGTCTGAGAGGTTTTCGTCCTTGTCCACTCTCACACCTGAGTCCCTCATGGAAACACTAGCACTTATATTCAAAGGTAGGTTTCTCCTCTTTTTCACTGGAGTCAATAAAGGTTTTCAAAGTCTACAGTAATGATGTTGGTGTCTCCATTCACTGTCCAGTCCTGGTCTGAGTTTGTTTGTTTCCTTCTTTCCTTCTTTCTTCACGACTCGTTCCAACCTTAGGTCCCTTTGTACCAGTGTTAGTGACCTGATGTTCAGATGGAGTCTTCACTGAGATGACAGTTAGACTGGGGGGGAGGGTGGGAACCAAAAGTGACAAAGTACAGATGTTTGTCTTGTTGGGCTATGAAGTACAAATAAGTTTAACTGGTGGTGGAACGACAGTGCAGTCATGGACTCAACAGTACAGTCTGCAGGATGACTTGTTTTCTCACACACACACACACACACACACACTCTCCCTAATGTGAATCTGCTGAACTAAGAGATTGTCTTCAGGCCGTTGTCATTGATTTCTATATTTTTTCTGTTTTTCCCTGAAATTCCTAATATCCCTAACCTTTTCTTTCTCCATAGGGTCTGATGAAGACACCGCTGAGCTCAGTCAGAACTTGCCACCAACCCCACAGAAGGAGCTGGAAAAAGAGGGGGAGGAAGTGGAGCTGAAGAAGCAGGAGATGCTGGTGCAGTATCTGAAGGACACAGAGACCTTTGCTCTGCAAGTGGAGAGAGCAATTTCTGTTATCAACACCATGTTGTACTGGAAGACCACCTCAGGTACCACAGTACCAGTCACATGGTCCAGGCTGATATTTGAAGGCGGGTCTAAGATGGTGATCTTGTACTTGTGTTTCAGTGGTGCAGGAAGCTGTGCAGTTCTGTGTGACGGTGTGTGAGTTTGGTGTGGCCAACTCTGTCAGCGGGGTCAGGAAGATGTTGCCTCTGGTCTGGTCCACTGACCAGGCCATCAAAGATGCTGTTGTCCAGGCCTACAGACGACTGTACCTGAACCCTCACGGAGACACCGTCAGGTCAGTGATGGGGGGTGGAGTCGAAATGTTGTGGTCGGTTCTTTCAGTTTGAAAGTGTCGCCAAATACGGTTTAACAACTTAGTGAGGTGTGAACTCCACATCTGTCCACTAGGTGGGTGAACTGAGAACAGATTTCAGGACAGGGACTGGTCCTAAGGACGTAGATGTCCTAAGGGCCGTTGACATTGTTGACCTACTGTAAACACTTTGTGGTGAGAAGCTGTTACCAGCTGCAATGGTCTGTGTAGTTTATGTTATATTACAGTTTTTTTTTATTTATAAAGGGTAAATTTCAAATTCTTTCTAGAGTCTCATTTTGAACATTAATAATAAAACGTCTACTAGTGATGAAGGACAATCAGATCAGAAGTTTATCCACAAATGCTTTTAAAATAAAAAATATCTTTTTTCTCTCTGTCCGTTTTTTGCAGAATGAAAGCCCAGACTCTGGTGGACAGTCTCTCAGAGCTGATGGTCGATGCCTCCCTGGGAACAATCCAGTGTCTGGAGGAAATAGTCAGTGACTTTGATTTATTTCTTTTAATAATAGTAAAATAAAGAGATGTCTGTTTTGTGCTCATGTTGAACCGGAGCTTCTAACCAGGTCATCAAACCCATTATGCTCTCCAGGTGCAGGAGTTCTTCAGCAGCGGCTCCAGTCTCCAGACCACGGTCATCCAGGTCCTGTGGGAAAGGTTCACGGGGAAACGTGAGACTTCTGTCCTACATAAGAGAGCTGCCGTGTTACTGCTGGGCATGGCTGCACGGTAAGACTGACACTGGACTCTGACACAATATGTCAGGTTGTAATTACACTTCAAGTTTAATGGAGGTGAAGTGGAGCCGACCTACTCTTCATCAGGGCTTTCCTCATGGTTAACACTTCCTCCTGGGGTCACTCAGTATCTCATCTGCTGCTGTGAAGACACAACCTTCATGAGCAATTACTTCTTGAGTGGTTTTCAAAGGATGTGTTCGAGTAAAGCAGGAGAAAATAAAGGAACCAACACTTGACCTTCATAAACAGGTAGAGATGGAGCAGGAGCTGCTGTCTGTTCTGAATCTTAGTTCTTCAGGATTTGTCCTGGAATATTAAGTTAGAAATACTTCAGTTTAATTGGCTCCAAGTCCAGGTGTAATTTTGTTGATTGGAAATGTGAAAGATTTGCCTTGATGGAAAAACTGATAGTATCAGACACTCAATCTCAAATCTTCTGACATTTCATGTCACTCAATGAACACATCAATTAGTTACCAATAGTGTATTATCCAGTAACACTTTATTAACGCTCCTCTTTTTATCAGCTGTAGTTTGTTTAAATAAAAAAGAAGGAATGTATTTAATTGATCGTTACATCAACAGCAGCAGGTCTCTGCAACAACATGGAACTCAATAAGGACTTAACTAACTAACACAAAGGCTTATGGTCTTCATATATATCCATTTACTTTAATGTGTGGTTAAGCAGCAGTTGTGGCTTCAGGTTCGCTGTCCGGTTGCCACTATATGGGGGACACCGGGGGGTCTTGACCCACATAACCCACCCGGACTGACCGTACAGTGCACTGTGATTCTGATGTGACCACAGCAGCCCTGTAATGGATGAGAAGAATGAACGCATTTTGTTCATTAACGTGTTAATGGTATCAATAGTATCACAATACATTACAGCCCATCTTATCACAGTGCCCAACAACACTCACCGTAGTTGCAGCAGATTTCATGCTTATTGAATAAATGACAAACCAGTTCAACACTTGTAAAATTATAAATTATTCATAATTTCATCTCTCTGTCCCTCCATAACCATTGGTCCTCCCTCAACTCCTTCACATTCAGTAAATCCTCTCATTAATCCAAACACGGGCTCAACCCGACAACCTCTCCCCCTGGTGTTTAAAGTCACGACCACAGCGCGGCTCCTCGCCAGGTTTCAAAGAGCAGCAGCAGCCGCAGCTATAGGGAACGAACAGAGAGGATCTGCAGTCCACCCACCCACACTGCTCTGCTCTGCTCCATCTCTGCATTCCACCAGGCAACTTTCACAACACATTAAATCTGCTGTGTGTGTGTGTGTGTCTGTGTGTGTCTGTCTGTGTGTACTGCTTCCCCTAAACCGTCCTCCTACATGTATTATCAGTGCAGCAGCCCAGAGCTGTTGTACAGGACACAGATGTTATAACTGTCCCTAAATGGTCCCTATTTAAAAGTGTCAAACGTGTGTGTCCAACAGAGCAGAGAGGGAGGTGGTTCTCAGCAATCTGGACACTCTGTGTTCCGTCTCACTGGGAGAAAAGGTGACGGAGGACTTCCTCCTGGCCAGGGACACGGTCATAACCATCTGTACCATCACCGACCACGTCAGGGTGAGAACGCTGCACTGGCTCGACGGCGCCACCGCCGCTCATCACGACAGTCTTTAATGGACTCTCCAGTCATTGGTTTAAATGGTTTCACATAATTATGGGCTGAAGTGTTCATCCTAAAAGCCTGGGTCCTTGTCTCGTTTGTTCTTCTTAAATCTGAGGTTTGTTTCCACATTATCTGTGGTTTTGGTTTCACACTGATTCAGTGAACATGTCGTCTCAAGTCTTAAATAAGTTTTAAATACAGAAGTCTCATCTTCTCTGAAGTAAGAAAACATACTCACAGTATCTTCAAGTATGATCTTCTACCAATGAAGTGGTTAATAAGTTGGTATTTAACTAATTGACTTTTTTGTTTTTCTTTTCATCTGTGTTTTAATCAGCAATCAAAAGGAGCTCCGTTTAGACTTTCCCAGGATCATCAACTCTTTACCTGCCTCACACAGGCCATCTCTGAAGGTGAACAAAACAAACGTACCCTCTGTTGAGCTCTCACCCAGTGAGTCCATTCTTCCTTCTGTTGGTTCTTCCTGGTGTGTAGACCTTCCAACTGTAGATCCTTCTTCTCCCATGTTGGTCATTGTTTGTTTAATTCATGTATCAAACTGGAGATGTAGCTTCAACCTGAAGCTCTGATGTTTGATGATGCTGCTTCCAGGTGTGGTGATGGAGGACCCCTACTGGCAGAGCTTCATGGAGCAAGCTGTTCGCCTCATCTACTTCCTGGCTGAATCTCCAGACCAGCTGTGCTCCAGACTCCTGCAGCGCAGCGCTCGCCTCCTGTTGGATCAGATCTCTGAAGGTGCGGAGGCCAACGTAGAACCAGACCAGGGACAGGAGGGTTCTCAGGAGACCGGCGAGCAGGGTGAACAAGGTGGGGTCTGGCTTGTGTTTGCTCCGTGGTCATGGTGGTCTAGGTCGACGTTGTGATGATGACCTGATGGTTGATCTTGTTCTCCAGTCAACTGCGTGTGTCTGGCCCAGCTCCTCTCCCTCTGTGGCAGCGTGGCCTTCTGGCAGGTGTCCCACCTAGAGCGCAGCGTGAGCGCTGAGCTGCGCAGGAGAAGAGGAGAAACCGAGGAGAGGGAGGAGAAAGAAAAAGGACCGTCCAGCAAAGCCAAGGTAGAGGACGTGGAACATCTAAGCCCTTCTGACTGATCTGACGGGACATTCTGAGGGATTTAGATCTTCCTTTCAGCTCAGTTCCCACCTCCCGCTGTCTTCTGCATCTTCTACTCTACCTCCATGTCCTCCTTCAATGTATACTTCTCCTCTTTGTCTGTGACCTGGTAGCTCCATCTCTACTATTGTTCTGCCAATGTAACCACTGTCCCTGAACATTTCCAAACCATGTATGTCTTATACTGTACATATCCTGCACCACTCTAACATACTTCTCTGCCACTCCTGACTTCCTCATACAGAACCACAGTTCCTCCCTTGTCTCTCTGTCATAGGACTTTTCTACATCTACAAAACACAATGAAGCTCCTCCTTCTGACCTTCTCTGTTCTTCTCCATCAACATACAGTTGTTCACAACATCTTTCCTCAACCTCGACTCAGCTACTCTTTCCTAAATCTTCATGGTCTGGATCACCTGCTGCTCACCCTCACCATATACACATTTTGTTGTGAAGTAGAAGAATATTATAGATAATGGATGTTCATATAACACTTGTCGCCCGAATTACAATTATTTGAAAATGTTGTTGTGAAAAGGACTTTTGTGTCTTTTGCTGTAGTGAAGAAATGTGTGAGATATTCAGCTGTGGACTCTGAAAATCACCTTCATTCTTCACCTCTCAAACCTAAAGATTGTTTCCATTAAACCTGTCTTTCCTCAGCAAGCAGCCAATGAGAGTGCCATGGAGGAGGAGCTGGGGTTGGTGGGAGCTTCTGCTGAAGACACAGAGGCCGAACTCATCAGAAAGATCTGTGAGACTGAATTACTGGCTGGTAAATAAAATCTACACTGTTTCACCATCATGTATTTGTTTACCCTCCAGTTTCTCCACTTTGACGTCTCCTCCTCTTCTTCTTTGTCTGTTAGAGGAAAACCTGCTGTGTGCTTTTCTGCCCCTACTGGTGAAAGTGTGCAGCTCCCCAGGCCGCTACTCCCACCAACAGCTGACCACGGCTGCCTGCCTGGCTCTGTCTCAGTACATGATGATAAGGTGCAGTAATGTATTTAAATGATATTGGATTAATGATCACAACAAGAGCTGTTATTATATTATCACATGTACTTTCATTAATACTAAAGAAGAAAGAAAGAGCAACTTCAGGAAGTAATAAAATTTTAAAAAAAAAGTTCTTTATTTCATATGAAATACTTGCATTCACTACCTGTTAATGTGACTTTTCTCATTTTTTTTTCTCAGCCCGTCAGTGTGTGAGAAGAACATTCGCCTCCTGTTCACAGTCCTGGAGAGGACGTCTTTCCCAGTCGTCAGGGCGAACGCGGTCATCGCCTTGGGAGACCTCACCGTTCGATTCCCAAACATTCTGGAGCCGTGGACACAGAACCTCTACGCCAGGTAGTGCTTTGATATTTGGGTCAGGGTGTCGACGTGAAACGTTCGTGACTCCATTTGTTTAAGTCTCTTCACCAATGAATCTGGTTCTATTACATAAACAGTGTCGTTTAGACTCGGACTGTATAGAAATACAAGCTGCAGCTATGGAGGAAGGAGAAGAAGCTCTGAGTGGGTGACGTTTAATCCAAGCCAGAACTTCTCTGAGGCTTTTAGACCTAAAACCATCCTTGTCCAGATTCCACCACCGTCTTTGAGCGAGTTGGAGTTTCAGCTGCTGCTGCGTCGCTGCTGTCACGCTGCTCCTCTGAGCGAAATAAACAGGGAGGAGGAGGAGAAAAGTTAACTTTTTCACAGAGCAGAGTAAACTTGAACTGAGGAGATCTGGAACGACCGCTCACATGTTCACCTCATGTTCTGACCTTGGTGTTTACTATGGTACTGACTGAAGCTCCACCCTGGTTCTTCAGGGTGGAGCTTCTATGGCCACGAGAAAATATTTATGTTTTTAGGACGTGTATCCATCTTCTCTCCCACTTCCACCGCTAACATCATTGAATAATGTATGTAAAAAATCTACGGCCAATAATATCAGCTGACCAATACTGTCGGGAATGACAATAGTTATTAGTTTAAATACCTTTGGGGGAAAGCTGCTGCATATGACAATGAGAGTCACTAGATGGCAGCAAAGTAGCTCATTAAAGTAATAAGTGAACTGTATGTCTAATACTGCAGCCAGTCCGTAATACAGTGGTTTATGAGGTAGATTTTGACAATATTTGCAAAAAGGTTAATATTGAACATCGCTGGTCTAAAAACCAGTGTAGTTTCTTTCACTGAGTGGTTCTGTTGTGCAGCACCACGTTACCCAGGCTCCTTGTTGTCAAGGTAGAAGTTGAAGCTTCTTCTTCTGAAGAAGTTGACTTTTTTATTGTAGCGTCTGATGATTCTCGCAGTTTTCGCAGAGGTTTTTTTATTTTGGGGGGGGGCTCGGGGGCTGTAATGTTTTGTTCTGGTCACAATGCGTCGCGGCCCCCTGGTGTTTCCTCCCTGATAAGTGTTTTGCAGCGTTCCTTTAATTGTCTCCCGCTCCTTGGTAAATCCGTCCTCTCACAGCTGCCGTCCTGGAGACGCCTGATAAGGGTATTAGGAATTAATTACCTTGTTCCTCACTCTGCTCAGTCCTTGTCCTGGTATGTAGTGTATGAGGACCATGTACATGTTTTCTGATCCTCTGCCAGGAGTCCTGCTCTGGACCAGGGACCAGGGACCAGGGACGCTTAATGAGGTTCTTTTGTTCTCCAAGAATGACATCTGATTTGCCGTGTCACTTCCTGTCAAAACATATTGTTTTTTTGTCAGTTTGGAATAGGGTTGGTTTGTTTGTCACGTTTGTGTGAAAGGAACAAAAAAAACCTGTGGTTTATTATTGGAAACAGTTGGAGTTTGAATCCAAGGCTCAATCACCTGATTCCTGAGTCCTGTAACTCCTGACGTAGGCGACGTAGGCCTGGATATATATTTATTTAGATGTTGAGGGTTTTCACAGACCTTCAAAGACTTGGAAAACTGTGTTATTTAGATGTTTGGTGAAAGTCAATGAAATAAATATCTAAGGTCTGAACAGTTTTCAAAATAAAATCGTCCAGTCTGTCTGGATATGTTAGTGGTCGTGTCGTGGGACCAGAACTAGAAGAGACGTCCTGTGTGATGTGGTAGAACGTCTTCAGAAAAGAGACGATGCCACAGGACGAGCTGCAACACAGAGTGATACGAACAAAAGTCCTGACCCGTGTTATTGTTGTGATAAAACTTTGGACCTTTCAGATGTGGGTGGAGCAGTCGTGGTGAACCAGGCTGGAGCCTCAGCTGCTCGGCACCAACAGGTGTTGAATGAAAGCTGGAGGAGACGTCCAGGAGAAAAGTGTTGATAGAACATCTAGTGTGGAGCCTAAAAATAATGAATTCCCACTATTCTCCCCTCCCTCCCTGTCTGTCTCCCCCAGACTCAGTGATGAAGTGTCCTCAGTGAGGCAGACGGCCGTGACCGTCCTCACTCAGCTGGTGCTGAAGGATGTCCTCAAAGTCAAAGGTCAAGTCAGTGAGGTGGCGGTGCTGTTGATTGACCCAGAGCCTCACATCACCAGCCTGGCCCTGAACTTCTTCAACGAGTTGGCCACCAAGGTACAGACAAGGTCACAGACACAGACTCCTGTGGTGACGGAGCGGTTGTAGCGGATCTGACTCTGTGGTCTCTGTTCCTCCATCAGGACAACGCCATCTACAACCTTCTCCCTGACATCATCAGTCGCCTGTCTGATCCAGAGAGAGGCATGAGTGCAGAGGACTTCAACACCATCATGAAGTACGTCCTCTGATGAATAAGTGATTTAATTGGAACAAAAAAAAAATTCAGATTCTCTCTGTTTCTCTCTGTTGTTTGTTTCAGGCAGCTCTTCTCCTACATCACCAAAGAGCGACAGACGGAGTCTCTGGTAGAGAAACTGTGTCAGCGCTTCAGGACCGCCAAGTGAGTGCATCCAACCCTGCTATTACCCTCCGTCACACCGCTGACCCCCACCTCTTATTTTTCTGCTCTTTCCTGGTTTTTTCCTGATTTTCTTTTCTTTCGTCTATTGTTTCTCCGTAAGCGCGTCTTTTGTGCACGCAGCAGGTGTGGGTGTCTGCGTGGTAATTAGTGGGCGAGGAAGGATGGACAATTACTGATGGTTCACAGTTGAGTTCATCCATCACCTACGGCCTCTGCCCAGCTTTTTGTCATGGAAACTGTTTGTCTGTGGAGCCAAAAGAAACCGTTGAGAACGACGGCTCCGCGGGTTTCGTTCGTTCCTCCTCTGACTCATAATCCGGGGCCCACAGGAAGGGCATTTTAGATTACACATGATGGCAAAGTGAATTTAGATGTTGGAGCTTCCCAGGAAATGAGATTTGCTCCATAGACCAGCACCGAGTCTCATTCATGAGCCGGGACCAAATGAGGTTTACGCCGCAGACACGGACATTTCCATGCTCTTCACATACCTGTCAATCCACTTCTGAGCCTTAAAAATTCTGACCACTGGAGTCGCGCTTCCCTCCCCAGGACGGAGCGGCAGTGGTGCGACTTAGCCGTGTCCCTGTCGCTGCTCTCCATGTGCGAACGCGGTTTCAAGAGGCTGCAGGAATGTTGGGAGTGTTACAGCGACAAGCTGACGGAGTCCGGAGTTTACCAACCGCTCCTGTCCATCGTGGCCAAACTCCGCCGCGGGGCCAAGACCCAGTTCAAGGTGCAACATCGAGCTGTACATTTGTGCCATCTTACGGCCCCCGCCCCCATGTTTAATCCTCTTTGCTTCTTTAAAACAAGGCCCAAGTAGAAGAGTTCGAAAAGCTGCTGACGGCCGTCCACACACGAGGTCTGGAGAACGTGGAGAGTCCCGAGAACGAGGAGGAGAACCAGAAAGGTGGCTCCTCAGAGAAGACGACCCTGCGGACGCCGCTGCCCGCCCGCGGCCGTGCCAAAAGCAAGCGAGGTCGGTGGAATGAAGACCATTTACCTGAAACGCTACCGGTTAATCATTTATTTATCTGGAAAAAATCACTGTTCGAGTATGAGATGAATTGAATTAGCTACAATGCTGCCATCTAGTGACTCTTAGCTGCTTAAATGTTGCTATGGTTACTTGAAGCGCCCTCGAGGCAGAGCACAGTTGAGAGACAGAAGTCAGTTTAGAAGACGATGACCATGTTGATGTCAACGTTTCTCTCAGGTCAAAGCAAACCGTCCACGTCCCGACTCAACGACGACAGTTTTGCGACTCCACGAAAGACTCGCGGGTCCAAGAAACCAGTGATCACCTTCAGCAGTGACGACGAGGAGGAAGATGAAGATGGTGAGACAAAGATCTACTGTTCACCCACAATCCCTCTCTGTCCGTGTCTGACAGCAAAGTCAGAATTTTGACCTTAATGCGTTTCAACCGTCTGTCTCTTCCAGATGCTGTCATGGCGGAGAGCGAGACGCCTAAAGTGACCACACCCATCGCCCGCACCTCTCGACGAGCTCGCCTCAGAAATTGATTTTATTACCGTCTGTCTGTAATTTTTTTAAAATCTATTTTACTTTTAATCCTTTTCTAATGGGCGAGGGGGGGGGGTCGAGGAAGGGGGGGGAGCTTTTAGAATCATATTTTTTACTTTTTATATTTTTTAAACCCGTTGCTGTCGTACGACTGTGATTGGCTCTCATATGTCACATGTTTCTAATAAATCTACATGTGGTTTTCAGTTGAAGGGTTATCTGATTCTGATGTGTCACTCACAGACTGGGAGGAGGAGGAGGTGAGAGGAGGTGCTGGCTCAGAGGTGTCCAGTGAATTCAGACGATCTTTACGAGCGTCTTTGTTCTTTGTGCGCGGTGTTTGGACAGCGGTGTTTAACGGTCGTCCCAGCTGCTGCAGACAGGGTTACTGCTGCAGCCGCAATTTCATTTTTGTCTCCTCACCACCTCGCTGTCATCGCATGGATATGAGGAGGAAGGAGAAGAACCTTCTCTCCTCTTCTTTGCTCTGACACGTTTGTCGTTTCCCAGACGTCCTCCTCCTCCTCCTCCTCTTTCTCCTCCTCGGTTCTCCTGTAATCAATCTCCTTTGTAGGTTCTCTCTCCCTCTCCCACTTACTTTGTCTGCTCCTCTGCTCCACACTTGTATCATGGATTTCCATGCTGCTCCCATCACTAATCTGTCCTCCTCTCCCACTCCTTCTCCCACACACTCTCCAAAAAGATGAGAGGGAATGTATTTTTTTGTGATGTTATGTAAAAGCACTCGTTGTCGTCAGTCTAACGACGCCTGAGGACCAGATGCTGGAGTTCATCTGAAATAAACCACGGACCCTGTGGCCAATCAGACGACTTGTTCAATTCACCTGTCATTGCACTGACGGGTCTAATGACAGGGGCTCTGTTTACTTCAAATCAGGGGGTCGGGGGGGGCTGCTGATTTCAAGTCAATAGTAACCGACCCCCCACCCCCCGGCTCTCAATGTTACAGTTGTAATTTGGCGGCGGGAGGTAACGGGAGCAGCTGGCACTGACAGACTGTAAGTTAGTCCTCCTGCCTCCTGTGTGGGCAGGAGGTGCATTCTGGGAACCAGCTGAGAAACAAAGAGGAGAGAAGGAGGCTGGTGGGCACCAGGAGAAAGAAGAAGTTCCAGGTGAAATCGTGAGTCAGTGAAACCAGCGTTGACCTCGGACCGTGGCTCGGTGCAGGTGTGGGGTCCAGTCCAAACCATCTCCTTGACAATGACTCCAATATGATGACATCACGGGGGTGGGGGGGGGGTCTATTAGCCACTCAAAAAAAAAAAAGATCTCTGCAGCTTTTCTGCTGATTTCCTCAACATCCTCCCAGCTTTGAGGGGGGAGATCGTCACTGAGTGAGGAGTGGGAGGAGTCAGGGGGGAGAGAGATAGTGATGCTCCTCCACGCAGGTGACACCAAGAAAACGAGCTCCCAGCCGGTTAGATGTGTATAAGAGACAGCTTTAGGAGAGACAAGGATGGACAGGATCAGGAATGAGGGACATTAGAGGGACAATACAGACAGGAAGGTTTGGAGAAGACACACTGAGATGGTTTGGAAGAAGGAGAGAACAGGGGGAGATAGAGAAGATGGTTCTCTGTGGAAACACCTGAAGAAGAAGAAGAAGAAGGGTCCAGACCAGAGGAGAGGTTTAAGTCGGCCTCCGTCCTCTTGTACTTTAATAACTTATAATTGATTTTTTTTTAAACTCTTTCTAGCAATTCTTCGACGTCATCCCCACCTCGGAGCGCCCTCTAGCGGATCAGGAATGGTATCACGGTGCCATCCCTCGCACTGAGGCTCAGGAGTTACTGCGACAACAGGGAGACTTCCTGGTGAGGGAGAGTCACGGGAAACCGGGCGAGTACGTCCTGTCCGTGTTTTCTGACGAGCAGCGACGGCACTTCATCATTCAATTTGCCGACGTACGTACTGACATGTAGCTTCTAACCATCAACCAAAAAACAATCGGGACACGCCCCTTCCTTCCTTACCCTCCTCCCACTCTCTCTCTCTCTCTCTCTCTGACAGGGTCAGTACCGATTCGAAGGCACCGGCTTTGCTACCATCCCTCAGCTCATCGAGCATCACTTCACCACCAAACAGGTCATCACCAAGAAGTCTGGGGTGGTGCTGCTCAACCCCGTCGTCAAGGTAACCACACCACACCACTGCACGAACACGGGCGTCAAGGAGCGCTCCGGTCCACTGTTGATGACATCATCGTCTTTTTGTGTCCAGGACAAGAAGTGGATCCTGAACCACGAGGACGTGGTGTTGGGGGAGCTGCTGGGGAAGGTGGGCCGTCGGCAGGTCACGACCTCAGCCAGTGTCCACTTACTGCATTTGTTTCCCATCATGCTCTGCTCTCTGCTCATCACCAGGGTAACTTCGGAGAGGTGTTTAAAGGAACTCTACAGCGCGACAAACTACCAGTGGCCGTTAAAACCTGCAAAGAAGATTTACCCCCGGAGCTGAAAATCCGCTTCCTGTCCGAGGCCAGGTCTGGGACGTTGATGATGATTTTGTCAAACCTTTATTAGCAATGTTCATGCTCCAGATAACACCACACCAATGACTGGCTGTATATGAAAGTGATGGTCACTAGGTGGCACTGTTGCATCTCATTTATTTCATTTAATATTGAGGGGATTGTATGGAGAACGCTGTTGACAGATAAATCAGATGAATAAAAGTTTTGTCCTCTAGGGGGAGGAAAAACCCTCTTTCACCTTAGTGACCAGGCTGCACAAGGACATCACTGTCCTACTGTGTTGTGATTGAATATCAATATTGGACAATGAGTGCGTGTCTTATGCTGCCCCCTTGTGGTTGATTGCAGGATCCTGAAACAGTACGACCACCCGAATATTGTGAAGCTGATTGGCGTTTGCACACAACGCCAACCGATCTACATCGTCATGGAGCTGGTACCAGGTGGGTGGAGGTGATGCTCTCCTTTTCCTTTAAGACGTGACGTGGTCTGGACCAGGTGCTTCTGTGTCCCAGGTGGAGACTTCCTGTCGTTTCTGAGGAAGAAGAAGGACGAACTGAAGACCAAGCAGCTGGTCCGTTTCTCTGTGGACGCTGCCGCTGGAATGGCCTACCTGGAGAGTAAGAACTGCATCCACAGGTGAGTCTGTCCTTTCACGGACTCTGTCATCTTCATGTGACTGAAAGGATGTTCTCACACCTGGTTGATCTGCTTCTCAGGGACCTGGCAGCCAGGAACTGTCTGGTGGGGGAGAGCAGCGTCTTAAAGATCAGTGACTTTGGGATGAGTCGACAGGAAGATGACGGCATCTACTCCTCATCTGGACTGTCCCGCCTCCACCTCCTCCTCCATCTCCTCCTCCTCCGCTGCCATGCTGTGTCCTGTGCTGCTGTGCGCCGCGCTCTTCCTCCTCAAACCTCTGGATGTGTCAGAGGCGCGCGCTCTTCATCCTTCCACTGATGCTGTGCAGGTAAGAGGGGGGAGACGAGGGAGGCCGGGGGGGAGGGGGAGACAGATGAATGGACTGAGGATGAAGCAATTGGTTTGAATGAGTGAGGAGGAGGAGGAAGGAGGAGGAAGGAGGAGGAAGGAGGAGTAATGTAATGTATCTGTGATTGAATTATTCCTCCTCCTTCTCCACTCACCCGTGATTGGATTTCTTCTTCTTCTTCTTCTTCTTCTTCTTCTTCTTCTACTTCTTCTCTCCTCAGTTCATGGAGCAGTTCCTGGACCGATACAACGACCTCTCAACGCTGGGCGACCTGGAGAACCTTCTGAGCAGCCAACCGGAGGAGCAGTCCACCCTCTCCTCCGGGCTCAAAGGCTCAGAGTTCCCCAAATGGGCCGACCCGCAGGCGCAGCCCGAGAGCCCCTGGCTGCGCCTGCTCAAAGGCGCCCTGGCCAATCAGAAGCGCGCTGCCGAACCGGACCGCTCACGGAGGGGCTGGAACAGGGGCTGCTTCGGCCTGAAACTGGACCGGATCGGTTCCATGAGTGGACTGGGCTGTTAGTGCAGGAGGGTGTAGAGGGTGTAGAGGGTGTAGATGAAAAGTTGTGTAGGAAACATGTAGTTTGTTGTGAACCCGCAGGCGTCGCCTCCAGTCACGTGCTTTTTCACCTCCAACCCTAAAAACACAGGCTGCAGCTGTAGCATCAGTTAGTTGAACCATGTGACCTGTCCTTGTGTCGCTCACTTTGTTTGTGTTCAAGTGTTTGTACTTGATGAGTTTTGAGACCAGTTTGTGCTGTAGACTTGAAGAGGTCTATGTGGACTGCAGTCCAGTCCGGTCCAGTCCAGTCCAGTCCAGTCCAGTCCAGTCTATTACTGCTCCTTCTTTATTTTCATTTCTATAATTTGCATGAATAAATGGATTTGTCATTTGCCTCCATGTTGTTTCTTTCTTTTATTTTGTTGTTTGATCTTTATAGTAAATATAAAAAAAAAAAAACAGTTGAAACAAACACAGTTGAACTTCTTCAAACTCCTGCCCTGAAGAACCTTCTGCTCCAGCTCAAAGGAACAGTAGGTTGGACTGAACTGGAGAACAGAAGAACGGGGAACAGAACCTGTCTGGACCACAGTGGGTATCAGCTGTGATGGTCGACTCACAGATTCAGGATGAAACTGGAAAAAAATCCTCTGAGGCTGAAGATGAAATTAAAATTTCACTAAAGCTTTAGTGTCAGCCATTCCTCTCCTAGGGGGCGCCACAGTACATCGTGGAGTGAAATCCACCGATTAGAAAAACAACTAAAGAAATGATAATAATTGATGTTTAAAGGAAGGAAAGTCTGATCCGAACCTGAACTTGGCAGTTGGTGGAACCGGACCACGAACCCTCCAGACATTGGGCCACCGCTGTATTATTTAATCAAAGACATTTACCTTTTTTCGCCACTAGATGGCAGTCATCGCTATGATTCCCCCCCAGTTCTGAGCTCACACACCTAAACATCAAAGTTGTCCAAACTGTACGGTGAACTTTAACATCTACAGCCGTGAAAGCGTCACCTGGACACGGAGACGGACCGTCTGTAGACCGGACCTGTGGACATGTGGTCCGTGGGCAACATCAGAGGACGACGTGGTCCAGGCCGACTCCCCAGTCAGGGTCTAAACTTAGCCTGGCCTTTACTTCCCCTCGCTGCCCTAAAGCCGCGGAGCAGAGGCCAGGACTGGAATGTTAGCACTTCAGCTATGTCTCCGCCATTGGACCGTCCATTGTGGCATCGGTTAGTACCGGTCACGTGACCGTGGGTCGGTCGGTGCACAGTGATCCGCTGTGATGATGGATCCCAGACCCAGAGAACTGATTAGAGGAGCTGGACCCGAGGCAGGTCATTGAATGTCTCGCTGGGTCGAGACCCACAGGTGGGCGGACTCCCACTGAGGTGTCCTTTCAAAATAATGAACTAATAACTTGGATGAAGTCAAAATAATCATACAATTATCATTAATTGTCTCTGCTGCAGCCTCTGGAATATACCCATACAACAGTAGGGGGCTCCACCCTCCACTTACCAAAATGTATTTAGCTGTAAATAATATTTAATGTATTTCCTGCAACTTCCCGTTGATGCACAAAAGTAAATATCTACTGGAATATATTTGATCTAAAAGAAGTATTATTTACCACAAAATAATTTTTAACAATAAAGAAACAGAAGAACTCAATGGAATAATTTCTATAAACTCAATTGACATCGTAGTAAAACATATATTTTTCAAACTAAATTAAAATCACTTTGTCAATGTTCAACCTCTGCTGTGGAGACACCAAGAAACAACAAATAAAAAAAGAACTTTATCTTGAGTTGACTTGACTTGAGTTGAAGTGACGATGGGAAAAATCCCCTACAGTGGCTTCAGGACAGAGTTATGACTCAGATCACGTTGACATGGAGACTCTGAGTGACAGAAGGAGAAGAAGGAGAAGAGAAGAGAAGAAGGAGAAGGAGAAGGAGAAGGAGGATCAGTGATGAGGAAGTTTCTTTTTCCCTGGATTTTAATCTGGATTTTTACACTCAGGTGGTTGTGAAGTTCCCAGATAAAGAAGAGGTAGAAAATAGAAGGTGCTGTCTCTGCAGGGGTCTCCTGAGTGATGGGGGGTGAGTTGGTTTGGGGGGGTCAGGGATGGAGAGGACAGGGTCTGAAAGTGAAGGGTCGTGGTCTTTGGACATTAAATGTCAGAGTCAGAAAACGGAGATTTGATCCCCGTGTCCTTCCCTCCCTCAGTGTGTCTGTGTTTACTGAGAAGGTCACTGAAGCCCCCGCCCCCTACTCCTTCTTCAGCCCCCCCCTCTCCCCCCAGCCTGCTGTTATAATGTAGACCACGAGGGAGGGAGGTCTATAATAAGCACCAGAGGAGCAGAGATAATAGTGAAGTCCATGTGTCTGACGACCTTGACATTCAGAGGGGAGGGGAGAGAAGGTGTGGACACACCCACCAAGGGGCGTGGTCTAAACTCTGCACAATCATAAAAAGTCACAGCTAAACTTTGCTCGTCCCCACTCACACCCGGAGTCGCAAGACGGACGAGGCTTCTCACAAACGGTAACTTTTAAAAAGAACAACATAGAGGTTTATGTGTTTATATATTTATATATATATATATATATATATATACATATATATGTGTGTGTGAGGAACCGGCTGCAACAATCAGTGTGTAGATGACAGAGCTGCAGCTGAGACTGATTAGACTGGAAGAGGTTTGATTCCCCACGACCTGTGGTCAGAAACCTCAGATCGCTGCCTGTTCTTTTGGTTCTGGCAACAATCGACTTTCGTTGCATCCTCTTTATTTGAAATTGTCATTTTCATCAATTCCTGAAACTTGTTCTTTTCTTCTTTTTTCTCTGCAGAGGACTAGCATTACCACAGCACCATGGTGAAAGTTGGAATCAATGGGTAAGACCGCTCTCCCCACACACACTGACTGTCATTGGAGCCACAGTTGTTGATTTTTATTTTCTGTCTGAAAATCATTCCTGTGTCTGATTCGTCTGTGAACGGTCAACAGACTGTTCCCGTCCTGTCAGCGTCAGTCTTTGAACTTCAACCTTCAGCTGATAACAATGTGTGGTTGACGTTGTCTCTGTCTCAGCCAACAGTGATTGTTGTTCTGCTGGGGGTGTGTGTGTGTGTGTGTGTGTGTGTGTGTGTGTGTGTGGGGTAGGGGGGATTATACATAACAAATGTCATAGAACACACAGTCTGATGACCCCTCTCTACCCCCCGCCCCCACCCGGCCTTCAGTCAGTGAGGATTTTGGACCTGTGGTTAAAAAGTAACTTGGCTGCTGATCAAACACTGAAGATTAGCACATTAAAGGGTAACTTCGACTTCTGCCCCCCACACCTCCAGAGTAAAGTGTCGGTGCTGGACCGGGTGCACCTCCCTGAGCACCTCCTCCTGAACCCTGACCTTTACCGGGCCGTGGTTTCAAGTCACAGGGGGGAGGGGGATTGGGGTCATTCCACAAGTCGAACTGACTGTGGTTCTGTCAGGAGCACACAGCATCAGTGGCGGTAGTTTGGCTCCCTCTAGTGGTTAAAGGTGATGTCAAACTATGTTCTAGTGGCGTTGATGCAGTCAAACAACTCGTTTATTTCTTCTCAGATTTTATTTTTATAACAGTGTGAACCGGATGGTGGGGGGGCAGTCTGAACCAGTTTAAATTATGAAACTGGATTAAGAATTAAACCCAAGTCTACATCCTGTCCCAGATTAATAATCTGGTTTAAGCCGCTCACTGTATTTTCAGAATTTCGTGTCCCATGACGTCACTCAGAAGCGTCCGTTAAAAAAAACCCTTTCTTTTGGTGTTATATCGACATCTAGAGGCCAGGTCGAAAAAAAACAACGATTTGTTTCCGTTTCAGATTCGGCCGCATCGGTCGTCTGGTGACTCGCGCTGCCTTCCACTCCAAGGCGGTGGAGATCGTGGCCATCAACGACCCCTTCATCGACCTGGACTACATGGTAAAAACCGCTGCTTTCAGCTCTGCTGGACAACAGCGCCGCGTAGTGGAGGAAACAAATCTAAACGCATGAGAGTTAACGTCCAGATCAAGAGGAAACGTTTAGAAAACTGAATTTACACATGAACTTTCACTCTTTATGATGAAGCTTCAAAAAGGTGTCTTTGTCCATTGGTTTGAGACACATCAGTCCTTGAAGACCAACATGTGGACTGGTGTCTGAGACAATTTAGTGAATGTAGATGTGATCGTAAACTTGATTCAAGTCTATAAAGTCCTCAGACTTGATCACTTGTTGTTGTGGGGCAGGTCTACATGTTCCAGTACGACTCCACCCACGGGCGCTTCAAGGGTGAGGTCAAGGCTGAGGGGGGCAAGCTGGTCATTGATGGACACCAGATCACAGTCTTCCATGAGTAAGTGAACGCAACACACAGAAAAAAAAAACCTAACCTAGAAGTGCCCTCGTCCCTCACTGCCTCCTGGGGTCGCCATTTCTGCAGGAGGGACCCCGCCAACATCAAGTGGGGTGAAGCCGGTGCCCAGTATGTGGTGGAGTCCACTGGTGTCTTCACCACCATCGAGAAGGCCTCTGTGAGTGATGATGATGATGATGATGATGTTCTGCCCTGCAGCCAAAACCAGAAGCTGGATGTTCACTAATCTGATGCCAAAAACATTTCAGGCTCACCTGAAGGGCGGCGCCAAGAGAGTCATCATCTCTGCCCCCAGCGCTGACGCTCCCATGTTCGTCATGGGGGTCAACCATGAGAAATACTCCAACTCTCTGCAGGTGGTCAGGTGAGGAGGGGTCAGATGAGGGGGGGTCAGATCTGGACTTGGATCCGATCCTGACTTTTATTTTCTTCTCTCTCCAACAGTAACGCCTCCTGCACCACCAACTGCCTGGCTCCACTGGCCAAGGTCATCAACGACAACTTCACAATTGTTGAGGGTCTGATGGTGAGGACAGGAGCTCCTGATGACCATCGGTCAGAAACATGGAACCCATCTAATTAACCTTCTGTCTTCCAGAGCACAGTCCACGCCATCACCGCCACCCAGAAGACCGTGGACGGACCTTCTGGAAAGCTGTGGAGGGACGGCCGTGGCGCCAGCCAGAACATCATCCCTGCTTCCACCGGAGCTGCCAAGGCTGTTGGCAAGGTCATCCCTGAGCTCAACGGGTCAGTAGCCAATGAGATTACTGTGGTGTGAACGTGGAAATCCAGCATCAAATCACATCACCTGAACGCACCACGGTGACAATGAGGTCCAAACAACCAAGGACACAGTCCATAGAACTGGATTAGTCCTCAGGGGTTGGAGGAAGGCTGCGGGTTCTGTTCCCACATCCCCACCAAAATAAAAGCTGTGCTCATGTTGTTTGATTGGCTTCATGTGAAGATGATTAGGTCGTATAGTTTTCCTCTTGTGATTGTTGACCCTCTGTTTGTTTGTACCTCACAGCAAACTGACCGGCATGGCCTTCCGTGTTCCCACCCCCAACGTGTCAGTGGTCGACCTCACTGTCCGTCTGGAGAAACCCGTAAGTTGAAATGAAATAAGATGTGTCCAGTCTTCTGCTTCTGTTGAAGATTGAATTCATTTGTTGGGTTGACTGGACAAAACTAACACCTGTCTCCCCCTACAGGCCACATATGAGGACATCAAGAAGGTTGTGAAGGCTGCGGCTGATGGACCCATGAAGGGCATTCTGGGATACACAGAGCACCAGGTACGAGGGTTAACGTTGGAATGAAGGACTTCCTGTTTGATCGTGAATCTAAAGTCCATCCTTCCTCCTCATTGTCCTGCAGGTGGTCTCCACAGACTTCAACGGTGACTGCCGCTCCTCCATCTTTGATGCCGGCGCTGGCATCGCCCTCAACGACCACTTTGTCAAACTGGTCACATGGTATGTACGCCGTCCAACCGCAGCCAGATTTCCATGGGATGAAAGACCTGATTTTTATTCTTCTCGCCAGGTACGACAACGAGTTCGGCTACAGCAACCGTGTCTGCGACCTCATGGCCCACATGGCCTCCAAGGAGTAAAGTCTGCGTACCACCCTGGGCCCCCGCTCCACGCTCCCTCATTGGCGTTCTCAGAGTTATAACTGTGATACAATAGGACTTTGTATTATTTATAACTGTCTGTGGAAAGGTCATACAGATGACAAAAATGAGATTTGGTGACCAAGTCATTTTTTTTTTTATTTGTCCAAATCCATGTCCTGTTCTTGTGAGAGGAGCTGACGGTGTGAGTGAGTCTGTAGAACCCATCCACTGCTGTCAGCCGTGGAATAAAGTCCTCTGTTTGTGAGAGTCATGACTCCCTTTGTCTTCATCTCACACACACGTGTGAATATATTCATGATGGACGTCCACTCCAGTTACGCCTCAGTCCGGTGGCTAACCTGATTTAGGAAGAACATTCTATCAACGTGAGTCTGAAGCTTTTCACAGATTAAAGAAACTGCAGTGACTGATAATTCTCATTGATCCATTTGTATTATGGTTTTAAAAGCATAGAAATTGAATTATTTAAAGGAAAGGACACTCATTAAATACAACTGGATCCAGTCACCCTGACTGTTCATATGGTCATGTGATTAGAATTGTGCCGTAGTGTGAAGAGCAGTGTGTGTGCTGCCCAGTGGGTCTCAGAGGGGGCGCCACTGGATCCTGAGCTTTTACAAAAAACTATATCTGTATATAGTGATGTTCTATAGTCTAATCACTGGTTCTTGGTCTTCAGGACCAACCATCACCCTGTAAAGAAAAGTCTTGACCCAAGAATCACATTGATATGTGTATCAGTAACTGATCTAATGTTTATTCAACAACTTGTTCTGGCGAGAAGAGTTATTATGAACATTTATAATATCTTTAAAAACAATAATGGCCTAGCAAGGGCCTGCGAACGACTAAAAACAGACCCACGACCCACCAGTTGACACTCTCTGGATAAAACGATTAATTCAGTTTTTATATAAATATAAGTAAATATACATATTTGAGGTTTTCATTGTAGATCCATTTACACTGGTTGAACTGTAGCTCCAACATGAGTAGACACACACACACACACACACATATATGTATATATAAATGTATATCTAGAGAGAGAGAGGGAGAGAGAGAGAGAGAGGGAGAGAGAGCTCGGGGAACAGCTGAACTGAGCCACTGTGACTACGAAGATATTAAATAACACTGTTGTCTAAACATAACACTTAAAATTCCTAAACCTCTGTCTATTTTTACCACAGTATGAAAGTAAATCAACGGGAGTTCAACAAATGTTGTCACCGAACAGAAAACAAAGTCGTTCTCTTTTATTTTCCTATAACAAACAAGCTAATGTCAACGAACAACGGAAATGACGTAATGTGTTTGAGGTCACTGCCCTAAATCACTGTCACAACAGTTGCAGCGAACGTATGAGTGCGCGTCTATTTGGGTGTTTACGGTAGCGGCGCCACCTGCTCCTCTCTCTCTCTCCTCCCTCTCTCCCTCTCTCTCTGTCTCTCTGCTTCAGCTCCGTCATTTCGGTCGTTTCTGTTTTTCCTCTTCGTTCTGTCGCTTCTCCCTCATCAACCGTCGTTTGTTTTAGCCCAGAATCAAAGCGACGACACTTCCGGTCCGGTCCGGTCCGCCCCGGGGATGTTTTGAACCACAGCAGGACACCGACATCCACGGACGTCCGGGCGACCGAGCTCTGGGGATAAAGATTGTTGTCTGGACTCCGTTACGTCATCAGGTGACCGCCGCCGCCGTCGAGCTGGTTCGTTTTCGCCGCCGGTTCTCCTCGTTCTCCTCCCGGTTTCTTCGTTCTGTGGTACCGAGTGGTCGTCCGTCCGTGTTCATGCCAGATCTGCAGCGCTTCAGTTTCCCGTACCATAGCATGAATCCTTTGTTGGGGGCCACGGCGCATCTCCAACAGCATCCTCAGCAGATCCACTCCCCCGGACACCCCGACTCCCCTTCAGGCCTCCTGAGCGACTCCGTGTTCGTTGGTCCCGATCCAGCGTCCGTTCTGCTGGTCGACCAGTCGGGCTCGGGGCCTGATCAGCCGGGGCCTGACTTCACCGTAGCCTCACACTCCTCACCGTATCTGCACCATAACAACCACAGCAGCGGCAGCAGTCTGTACCAGCACCGCTCTGCGCCTCACCCCCCCGCGGCCATGGCTCTGAGGAACGACCTGGGCTCCAACATCAGCGTCCTGAAGACCCTCAACCTGAGGTTCAGGTGCTTTCTGGCCAAAGTCCACGAACTGGAGCGCAGGAATAAGATCCTGGAGAAGCAGCTGCAGCAGGCGCTGGACTCCAACAAGACCTGTCCTGGGGGGTGCTGCGAGACCAGGACCCACACCCAGGAGACCGGGGTGCAGACGGGCTTCGTGGGCACCATACCGCTGCGGCCGGGCTCGCTTCCATTCCACAACACCAACAACTCCGCCAGGAGGCCAACCACGCTCTTCGCGCCCCCCCTCACCTCCAGCCTTCCGCCCGGGGTCTTCGAAGGCCAGACCGGTTCCACCCAGACCAACCCTGGGAACCCAACCATCAGCATCAGTCACTGCTCCCCCTCAGTGGACTCCCCCGGCTTCAGCACCAAGACCACCGCCAGCACCGGCACAGGCCCCGGCATCAACCCCCCACCTCCGCGCTTTCTCCCTGGCACCATCTGGTCATACAACCACGCCCGCAAGTATGGGCCCTCGTCGGAGCGCCTGACCAGCCCGGGCGTGTCCTGGGTGCATCCCGACGGGGTCGGGGTCCAGATCGACACCATCACCCCAGAGATCAGAGCCCTGTACAACGTCCTGGCCAAAGTGAAGAGGGAGAGGGACGAGTACAAACGCAGGTACATGTCACACACACTCACACTGTCACACAATGGTTGGTGCCGCGACCACTGGACTCCAGACCAGACCGGACCAGAACCCCACCACCCCACCCCCCAGCCTGACCCGTATATCTGACTCAGACTCATGTCCCACCACAGAGGCAGCAGCTGCTCCAAAGACAGTTAAGGGTGGAGGGTTGGGTGTTGGTGACTCACAGACCTGGCAGAGTTGATGGAAACACCAGGCGGTGACTGTGACACTGATGTTAGTTTGACCATCTGAGGAATTGGTCAGAAGTTTCTTTGGTCCAGAGTGACCTCTACTTTTCAACACTCTGCTACCAACCTCTGCAATTAAACCTGGTATCTAACTGTCCTGTTTGTTCGCCAAAATCTCTACTTGCGCCTAGACTACAGCTCCAGATTCCTGTGTGTGCTGGCGAGACACTTACCATTGTCGTAGTACTCTGCTAACCCCGGCTCCTGTCCAGACATGCGTCCTCCACTTTCAGTAGATGTCTTGCATGTCTGCCTTCATCACCACTCGCTGAGGGTTGGGATCCAGGCTAACCCTAACCTCCCTTTGGCTTGAGTTAGCCATAGCCGCCTCCACTGGGCTAGCTGGCTACCCGGTTGCTTCACTCCCTCAGCGTCCAGCATGGACCCTGCACTGTCCTTCATATCACACATCAACTACGTCCGCCCTTTCCACCCCAGCAGCAGAGACATTAATTCATGCCTTCATCACTTCCAGACTCGATTACTGCAACAGTATGCTGTATGCCTAGCTGCTCCCTCAGTCCCCCTCGAGAGAACCCCTTTACTCCGTTTACTTCACTGGCTCCCCATCAAACAACAAATACACTTTATGATCGTCCTCACAACTTACAAGGCCCACAATAACCTTGCACCCCCATACCTGTCTGAACTCCCCCACTGCCACGCCACCACACATCGATTCGTTCTGCCGACGCCAACCTCCTTAAACCCGTCACCAAAACCAAATACAGAGACAAAGCATTTGCCATTGCTGCCCCCACCCTCTGGAATTCTCTGCCACACCATCACTCTTTGACACTCTATCCTCCTTCAAGAGCCCTCTAAAGACCAATTGATTTAAAATTGCATTTTACAATTGACCTCCCCGCCAACCCCCTACTGTTTTTGTGTGTGTACCTACATATGCAAAGGGTCTTTGATTAACATAAAAAGTGCTTTACAAAACTAAGTTATTATTATTACCATTATCATGGCTGGTCTCACCACTGTCCTGTAAACCTTTCCCTTCACCTTAGTTGACTCTCTCCTATCACAGATCACTCCTGACTCTTTTTTTCCAGTTGTTCCACCCTGCCTCCACTCTATTCTCCTCTTCCACAGTCTCCACTGTTCTGAACAGTTAATCGTACGTATCTAAACTCCGTCCAACCAGGTAGACTAACCTAGTTTATTTGTGTCCCACTTTTTCCCAAGGATTTATTCTGATTATCTTTATTTTGACACCACCAATAACAAGACAGCAGAGGACTTTCATCTGGATGTTATACGCTCACTACATGAGTTTCGGTTGTGTTTGTCCGAGAGAACGTTTCGTCACTGTGCCTACATCCAAACTCTCTATACAACTTATCCGGTTAGCAAACTCTGCTTTCTGTATGGTTTCCCCTATAGCTTGGTTCTCCACTCCTCTCACGTCACTGATACAACATTGTTTGTCACTTTGCAGGTGACACTACAATTTGGAATGTACGCTGTCTTCCTAATGGATTGGATCGATGTTTTTAAAGAGGAGAATCTTCTTGTACTTCGTCTTGAAGACTACACTGATAATTTACAAATGAGTTTAAGAAAAATTTTGGACTTTCTGGAAGTCGGTACGTATCCAGAACATTTATATTTTAATACATTTTATGATACCAACAATTGTCTTTACTATAGGTTTGTTTTCTACTCCCTAATTCCAATTAAATAAATAGAAAGCATTACTTTGGTGATAACCAATATCCTATGATTAGATTTAAACAACTTCTACTTTTAGTTTATAGTGCCATATCATAACAGAAAAAGTACACACAAACACATGCAGTAACAAAAGTACACACAAACATATGCACCAAGGACCTGTTAAATACTCCATACTAGTTTCATGGACCAGTCGTTAAGTTGTGGCAGATAAATATCCATTAATAAAATGAGATTTCCGGTGTTATGAAATATTTTACTACCTATAAAATCTTCCTACCCGAATCAACTGTGCATGGACTTCTCAGGTGCACACAGCCTATAACTTTCTGCTACCAGATCATTTTAAAAACTGACTCAGTGTCAGTTTGAATGTATTGTTGATGTCATTACCAAGAAAATATTTTCTCATCAAATGCCTCAGTGGTTGGGGACCACTGGTGGAGGGGATCCTCATCCAGGACGGACATGCGGGCCGTAAAAAGAAAGATAAACAAATTATATTTTTATCACAATGGTTTATAAATAACACTATAAAGCAGGGGTCTCAAACTCAAATAAGTTGAAGGCCACTGCCTCCACTGTCAAGGGCCACATAGACACGAGGTCCCCGGCCTAAAGTGTTAGTCAACTGCAGTGACTGCACAAGACCCGCAGTGTTCTAAACCTATAGCAGCATGTCAAGGACCCAAAGGCCGAGCCATAGGCC
>JAFBJS010000348.1:158725-190150 GCA_016785265.1 Paraplagusia blochii | reverse complement strand
TGAATGTAGAAACCTTTTACAAGTAAAATATCCAGTAGTTTTATACAAATTAATACATAATTACCAGGACCTTTGAACAGGTAAACAGTAGGAAATAATTGGGAAACACTCCTTTACTCATTTCTCTTCCTAAACCACTGGGCCTCCTCTGTCCTGTTATATAAGTATCAGATAAATTGGAATCAAAAATGGTTTGGAATATAATATATCAGCAAAAAGTTGATTTCAGAAATCCCTGTAACTCAAACTTGCATATTTCTATATGTTTAAAACAGTAAAGTTTATTTTATTTCTGTCTCTTGAGCTTGAAAATACCAAAGCCTGGTCATTTCTTGATTCCTCCTTAATCAACCACAGTTGCCATGGTGACTGCGGATGGTAACAACTCCATTGTCCTCTAATTACCTCACTCTGACCTAGCCTTGTCCTGTGTGCAGACTGAAGCGAGAAAAAAAAAATCGAACATGTCACACCGACTTATCTAATATAAACCATGTAATGAGTAAAATATAAAATATAACTAAAATGAAAATCAGGCATGAACGTCCCCTCATTATCCTTGTCTTCATATCTGCATATTCCTGCATCATGACGTAAATATGTTAAATGTTCTTTACGACTATTTCTTTCCCTTCATCTCAGACTTGACAACAAGCTGCAACCAACTATTCAGTGAAGAAACAAAGCTCCTGACATTTTTATTTTCTTTTCCTCCCAGTGCCTGTAGTAAACAATGCGGTCTTCTATGCATGACTCTGAAGTTCTCAACTTCATATTATAGTTAAACCTTCAGCAACGGCGTCATTCCAGTTACACAACAGCGGTTTCTCTCAGGCAGTAGCCGTGTGTGTGACATTTTCCTGCTTCTGCAGGGGAGCCGTTTGCCAGAGAATCAATCAAACTAGTGCATTAGTAAAAGACCATCAGTATAACGTGCATTGTTTTTGCCTGAGGAGGACGCTGACTAATTTGTCTGTTTGTGATTATAGTGAAAACTGATATTAGAGCTGACAGGAAGGAAGACTGTATCACATACTTGTATATTACTTCATTTACATACACTCTCAAAAGAAACAGTATTTGTTGTTGTAAGATTTAAGCCAGTGGTTCCCAACCTGCGGGTTGTGGGCCGGGACTGTCCATGGGTTCATTGGTACTGGGGCGGACAGAGATTGCAAAGCTTACATTATTTCTATTTATTTTTCTTTTCTGATTCTCAATGCAATTTTATTTTGAAAAATCTACAAATTCTTTCTAATGCATCTGTCTGACTCTTATTTGTCAGTATCAGTTATCTGCTCCAGCTGAAAATGAACAGAAAGCATAAGTATTTGGATAATTTCTTAGTGCATGCTCAAAGACCTAGTGAGGACGCGAAAGAAGAGACAAAGTCTCCAAAGAAATACAAAGCTTTATTTAAAAAACAATTTCAATTTTAAAAGACCCAGTTAGTGAGTTGAGTTAGCTGAGTTAGTGAAGTTAGTGAAGTCTTAAGAACTAAATACACTGGTAACTATCCATCTTTCTATCCATCTTCATCCACTTATACCTTAACGGGTTATGAGGGCAGCAGTCTCCACAACTGCCACCCAAATCACATTGCACAATTCCATACTTTCCTATAGGGGGAGAGCCTGCCTAAAGCCAACTGTTCTGACCAGGATTCAAACTTGTCCAGGAAGTGAACCCTGGGGTTTCACACCAAAGTCAGAGACATTGAACTGGACTGAAGTAAATACCCACTAATGACTCTGTGCCTTAGAAACCAGGCACAATGATGTGAGTGCGCTTATAATGGTGTACACAGAGTGGCTTGATTTTTATTTTTATATTTAGGATATAGAGAATATAGAGATAGAGGCACCTTTCTGGAAAAAAAATTAAAAGCCATTTAAGCAGAAATCTGTTGATTTAGGTGTTGTTTTTTGGGACAAGAGCTCATTTTCTTTCTTTGTCTTTACAAAACAAACTGAGACAAGTTGTGTGCAAGACCTTTCCATAATGGTTTTAGTGTGTTTAATATATCAGGATCAGTTGTATCTTGCATTGCTTGGTAGTACAGAGAGTTGTACATTAATTAAAGTTGGGGTTTGTTAAAAAAAGTCCAATGTACAGATATATAACATCTGGACATGGGAGACAACATTGTGGAATGTTGTTAATTTGACTCAAAAAAAAAAAAATACTGTTAATTTATTTTTATTAACTTTTGCAATTTTAGATGTATGATAGATAGATTGACAGATAAATAGATAGGTTGGTGAGTAGTCGAGAGATGAGTTAATGTTAGTTGTATTAGTAGTTAGTAGTATTGGTAGATTAGTAGGTGTAATTATAGCAATTATTGTAATTATTATATGTATTATTATGCGTGGTTATGTTGAGTAATTGCATTAATAAATACTATTGTATTTTACTATCTCACTGTATATCTATTAGCATACCTACATACATATAAACTGCATATACATACATATATATCCACATATATACAAACACATTTAAAGGCATATATAGCGTGTCTATAAGGTATATTGGTTATCCATATACATATGCATGCAAATACACACACATGCACATGCATGCACATGTAAATCCATTACATATGTATTTACCCAAATATATACCTCCATACATACCCACAAAGTGTAAATACCAGGTTTCTATACCTGTATATTTGACTTTAATTTCTATTCAACATTTACTACTTTTTTTACTACTACTACTTTTTTTACCCTCATTTTTTAGGACCATCAGTCCAGGTAGTGTTCTTTTCTACTGCAGCTTCATTTCTGTACTCCTATAATGTTCGACAGTCTTGTATATCCAGCAGGGCGGTGACTCAGAGCAGCAAACCTGGAACAAAAAAAAGTGTGATGTCAGAGTTCAACTGAGCTGAGAGGTCCCTTTTGTTGTTTTGTCACATATTTTTTTCCCTTTTTTTTGCTCTGACTAACCAACCATCCATCCAATCATGCCCCCTGCTGCCCACACACTCCATCTTTTATGTCTCTCACACACAAACACAGCATCGGGCAGCCCACGGATGCTCGCTCTCTCCTACGAGGCCACGCTGCCGGCCGCCTCAGTCCGCTCTGATGAAGGATTATTCTCCATCACTGACTGTTTTGTTGCTGTCACCTCTGCGAGATGCAATTGGTAATAACGCCCACACTGCATCACATAACAGACCATGTGATGACAAGACAGTGTGTTGGAGAGAAAAAAATGAATATATACTTAGCTCTGTATCTTTTACACACTACCATAGAGAGCTGCCACGTTTATCCTCTCCATCATGTGGGAAGTCAGCGTGTTGCACGTGTGTTTCCGTCACTGCGAGGTGTAATTTTTTTTATTTTCATTTTTTCCGTGTTGGTGGTGAAGCAGCTGGTTGCTTTTAAAAGCCTCAGTCTCTGACTGAAACGGAGATGGAGGTAGAAGTTGAAGCTCTCGGCCTGTGCTCTGATTATATAAGAAGATTCTAGAGCAGTGATGGACAAACTAAGGCCCAGGGCCTGAATATGGCCTGATCATCTATGTAATACAGCCAAATATAAAATTAGACTTCTGCCTTTTCCCTGTAATGCCCATATTTTACCAAAAGATGGCTTTGAGAATGATACAATCATTTTTTATTTACTTTATTATGCATGACTTTTGCATGTTCTTTATCTACGTTCACATAAACGATTTTTTTTTGACGATAATTGCAATTGTGCAAGTTTCCCTTCTCTCCATATCAGTTTTTTCATCATATTAAAACAAACTCTAGATCACATTGAATCTGGAATGACCATAAAGGTAATATTTTAAACATTAAAAAAATACAAACATTAAACAATGAAACTGTACCTTCGTTTTACTAACGTCTTTAATTGTAGCCTTTCCAGTTCCTCTTTAATGGACATTTTTGATTACACAGACCAACAAAAAAAATAATAAAAAAAAAGACAAAGAGCACCTAACCGCTTGTACTACCAGCAGTTTAAAGGGTCTATATACTAGGGGGCAATTATAATACACATTTGATACGATATCATAGGCCAAAATTAATTAGAGTCCGGGTCATATTTGTCTCCCCGCGTCTGAGTTTGACACCTGGACTCTAGGTCCTCACTGCTTGTCTCTGCAGTGCGAGTGCATGCTAATGAAATTAGAGTTAAGTGCTGAATGTTTTCTTGTTTACAGCCCTCACAGCCACTGAACTGTCATCTCAGAACTGCTTTTCAACTCTGTTAGAATTTGTTACCAGTTTCCACCACTTTTAGTCCATCCATCTCCAACTGCTTGTCCATTTACGGGACACAGAGACAGTAGTCTCTATGACTGCCACCCAAATCACATTGCACTGTACCATACCTTCCTCACTGCCCTATCCGGGGATTCCAAAAATGGTTACTTTGAGGGCAACTGGACATAGTAGGCTTCTTGACGCTTCACCTCTTCATCCAAGAGTCTTTTCAGTTCTCACTGACTACAGGTCAATAAATCCCAGCCTTCCAGTTCACAAAAAATATCACTGACAAACCCCATATATTCATGGTTCTACATAATTGAGAGTGTACGGCACCACAAACAGTAGGTGCTCTGTGTTATAGTTTGTTGCCCATTGTCCAGTCTGGCTCGGTTAATATCCCAGGTCTTTCTTCCTGTATTTAATACATGAAATGAAATCATATCCTCTTGTCAATTGCTTGCAGATTTCTGTTAAAAATCTTAACTTTAATTGTTAACACTCCTACATTGGTTTGTACTGAGCTGCACAGAGTTTTTCCTTTTGACTTCGTAATCCTACAAACTCAGTCCAGGGATTTGAAAAGATCAATTTCAATTTGCTTCCCCCTTCCCATCAGCTCTAGTGCAGCTTGTTTCTGCCTGGAGAGGCAGATGCTGCCAGGTAACAATGCCAGTTGAGTCATTTATTGACAGGGCGCTGGCATCGGACCACACGTCTCTCTTGTCCCTCCCTCGTCTCTCCCTAGTCCCTGCTGTTCTATCCATCTTTCTCCGTCTTCTCTTTTTTCTATAAACATACTTTTTCTTCCTTTCTCATTTCAGGTCTTCGCTTATTGAGTTCTGCCCTTTAACTTCCCCCCAAGTCTCCCACCATCACTATCTCTCTTACTCCCTCCCTACTCTCTCACTCTCTTCCTCTCTCATTTATCGTTCTCCCACTCCAGAAGCTCTGACACAGTCACATACACACACAAACACACACACACACACACGCCCTCTGTATTCTGTACAGCTACAGCAGCAAGCCTCTTGATTCATTCATCATTAATCTTGTGTGGAGTGAGCGGCTCGTACATCAGGCAGGAGCTGCTGCTCTCCCAGTGAATCTACTGCAGAGGAACAAAACAGCAGCGGGACAGTGGTGAAGTGGTGAAGTGAGCAGAGCTTAGTTTTCTTGCGCCGCCACCATGACTCTTTACCTGAGCAAACAGCAGAGCTGCTTTGCGGACTTGGATGAGAGAAGGGAGTGCAGGGAGGTGCCGTGCTCCCTCAGCTGGCAGCTCCAGCAGCCCAACGATCATCGCCAGCAACGGCCGTGCCAGAGGTACTATTACGGATCCGTCCCCGGGGGTGCCACCCTTCCCCGGAAGGGGGGTCGGATGGCACCCTGCCACTTGGAAGGCACGTCCTCCAGGAGTCAGAGCCACTTGGCAGTGGTGAGAATGAAGGGGGGGAGCTGTGACCTGTGGCCCTCTGAGTGCGGCTGCTCCCAGAGCTGGCAGGAACCTTATCAGGTAAAGTGATGCTGGTTATCAGAGCTGGGGGACTCGTCCCGACTCTTTGGATGAAGGTCTATGATGACACAGCTGTTGCTGCTGCACTGGTTCTGAAGGAAGCAGTTTGGATCATCTGCTTTGGACTGAGAAGAGTCAGAAACCTTCAGTTGTAGTCGTGCTTCACCAATATTTGGTGGATTTATCTTTTGTATTCACTCATATCTCTATTTGAGTGTTTGCCTTTAGAGGAATTGTTGGTTTTTGGTTGTGACAGTTAACTACCACTTAACTAACACTTTTATATACACCTAGTAGCCCAGGAGCGCTGACACTTGATTAGTATTTTAATGTTGATTCATTCTTATTATTTGGGCGTTTTGTTTTAGTTGGGTTGCAGTGTTCAGGTTTGCTAAAGGTTGTTCTTGTTTTGAACTGGTGAAACTTTATTCATTCAAACATTCATTCTTACCTGCTTATCCATTGCTGGGTCTCAGGTGCAGCAGTCTCCACAACTGCCACCCAAATCACACTGCACCATACTGTGAGCCTTCCTGTGTGTGCGAGTTCTGTGGGTCGAGACGAGTGCTATTGTCACAACGCCATAGTCGCCACCTGGCAGCTGGTGGACTCGAACCCGAAGCCTTGCAGACCAAAGTCCACTTCTTCAACCACTATGTCACTACTGTTGCCCTACTTTATTCAGGTTTCTTTAAATAGTTTAATATTATTGATAAAGTCTCATATAGTTTCATAGTAGTTTACAGGTTGGATTGAAAACAGAGAGAGAAGAGAGTTGTGGGTTTGATTCCCTGGGTTTGAGGAACCAAATGCTTGGTTGCTCAAGGTTCGTCTACTGTTAACACAAAAAAAATTCCCAAATTGGAATCAATAAAGTGCTGAATGTATTGATAACTTGAAGTTATTATCGCATGGTCATTTATCTTATTTTAAGCCTTACATATGCAGTATTTTATGATTATATACTTTTTTATACTCACATTGGAGCTGAAGAGAGACACAATTGGTCCGCTGATGTAAACAAAGATAGTTATGATTTCATATTGATCTTCGCAATATTGCAGAAAAAAGAAATTCCTTAAAAAATTATCTCCCATCTTTTGCTTTTACCTATAGTTCTATTTTTCTGTTACTCTTTATTGTTATTTAAACCAAAGAAGAAGTACATTTTTTTCTGGTGACGGTCAACCAAAAAATGAAAGACGGATCACTGTGTTGTAACCGCTAAAACATATACAGTGCACGGGGAGTAACGCCGAACTACAAGTAAGCCGCGAGTGTGGATTTAATTGCCAGGGATTGTTGTGTTTGTGCAACCTTAGCAGAATGTGAAATTGCATTAGGCGAGGCCAGTGGAGTGGAATGGGAGGCGATCTATCATGAACCAGAAGAAAATGCAAAGCAGGGAAATTACATGAGGGGCAGCAGTCCACCGTACGTGTCCCTAAGCTGCTCTCGTGCTTCTGAAATATTAAAAGCTGGACATGGATGTAAGAGTCTGGAAGTGAAAAGCATTTTAACTAAAAGCAGTGACTTTTTTTTTTTTTTGATGCGTACGTTAAACCGTAATGCGTCATGTCTGGGCCCGTCACACATGCAAGACAGATCGCTCAGTTCCTCGGGATTTTTTGCGGAGACATTGTCAGAATATATTTATTTTATCTCGCAGCAGAACTCATCCGTCCATTTCACTCACTCGTCTGGATGTAACCAGACTTCTGCAGAACCAGAACTCACTCAGAACCTCACTTTGCATTGTTGACTGTGAATTTTTACATGAAAAAGGAGTGAATAATTTAGTAGAGTTTCTTGTTTTCATACATCACGGCTAAATTATTGAGCCAAAGTTCACAGAGCAAGCGACTCTGTCCCTTCAACATCTGGATTCTTCCTCACTGTTCACATCTTCTCAAAAGATAAAGATGCAGACCTTCTGTCTAGTTCTCTCTATATTTATGTGAAGTTGATTTAAAGATTGTAAATGATGTATCTTCGAGAAAACCTCAAACAACATGAAAATCTGCACATTTTCCCAAGTCTTAACCCCGATGATGTGTGACTGTGTGTTTCTGCAGAAGAGCAGTCATTTCACCCTGAACATTATTTTTATTTGCTGTCTCCACTGAAGATCCTGACAAATCAGCTGGACCACTGGCTTAATGTGGCGTTCGAGGCACTTGGTTTCACAGTGACGGCAGTAGGCATAAAGAGGGAGAGAAGTGAGCCACAGTGCAGTGAAGTCGGTTATTTACAGTGTGTGCTCAGTTTAGGGGCCATTATTTCTCTGGGGATTCTATTCTGAAATATCTGTTGGTGTTTTTTTTTTTTTTTTCAGTGGCAGCTGTTTCTGTGTTATCAGCCTTTACTGTATAATGAGGTGGCAACACAGCATGAAAAAATTACTTTTTTTGTATGAGATTCCACAGTTTGATATGACAATTTTGGTGAATGGATAGATAGATAGATAGATAGATAGATAGATAGATAGATAGATTGTTCAACCCAATCGAATCCAGAAAGTTAAAAAATAATCCAACTTGAATTCTTCGTGGTGTTTACATCTCCAAGGACAGGTTCAGTCCTACCTCCATGTCTTCCCTCACTGCCTCCATCTATGTCCTCTTTGTCTCCTACCTGGTAGCTCCATCTCTAGAGTCATTCTTCTACCAATGTATCCACTGTCCCCCCTCTGAACATGTCCGAACCATCTCAGTCTGGCTTCTCTAGCTTTTCTCTCCAAACTGTCCTGTCTGTGTTGTCCCTCTAATCATTCCTGATTCTGTCCAACCTTAAAGAACACAATACAATGATGTACCATAATTGCACAAAGTGAGTGCAAACATCTTTTGCTGCGATTATAATCTGTGTAGATGCGTACATTTTATATATATAAAAAAGGACCTACCTTCAGTGGTAAAATGTACTTTTCATCCCTCTACAGATTGGCCATGTACCTCAGGGAGCCCTGATGAAAATTGCTGCAAAGTTTAGCCGGGATTATTTTTCTTCTGAAGTATTTTAATCAAAGGAGAGAAAAGGACGTAACACAGTGTAATCACACGTTGAGTCATTAAGTTACTGTCACTGTTTGGCCTTCACTCAATAACTGTCTCAATAACACCATCGTTTTTTCCAAGTATGATAAGACAATGACAATTTTCATTATTTACTTTTGGGTAAATCTGATTGGTTAACTAAAACCAGGTCATATCCTATTAAACATAAGTGTTCTTGCTCTATGCTGAAGGTGGTGCTGCTCACAATGTAGCGTAGCTGCCTTTCCATCCTGTTAGGCAGGGGACTATTGTTATACTGACACTTATTAAAGAAAGAGCATCCAATGATAGTTATATGATAAATAGCACAGCCTACTGACCACATTCAGTATAGAAGATGTATTATTCTGGATTTCTGCTCTGAGCTGAATCCCTTCTTTCACTGTTACTAACTATGAATAGTAGTGTTTAGTAACTGCCTTAGAGCTTCATAGTATAATAGAGTACTCTGTGAGTATCTGTACATCAAATGGATTGGAAGACATGTAGCCTCCTATTCATGCTCCTGCTCTGATGAGTATAATTTTGACAATATCCAGGATATAATAATATAATTGGGTTATGTTGTGTTTTCAGACTCTTGAAAGTCTGTTGTTTTTCATAAAATATATTTTTTCCTTCCTTCACCGCCAGTAAACACAGATTTTTTTTAAATTCTCAGAATATTGACTAAGCAATTATTAAACCTGCTCAGTTTTCCCATCGCATAATAAGAATAAACAAGATAAGTTTATGCAACAATGTGAGTGTTTTACATATATGCTGAGGTTGCAGTGCGTTAGATCTTCTGTATTATTCACAAACTTGCTTCCTTACATGTGCACTGTTTGCCTGTTTACCCAGGTGAAAGGATGTGCACACGTCCAGCCCTGCAGCTGTGAAAGAAACTAGGAATAATGAGCTACTGCTCTGCATCCACTTTATGAGACTTTATGAGTATGTTCTAAAACCCATGTATTAAGGAGTTGCTATCTATCTATCTATCTATCTATCTATCTATCTATCTATCTATCTATCTATCTATCTATCTATCCATCTATCCATCTATCCATCTATCATCCGATTTTTTTTTTATCTTCTGTTAATTTCCTGCACTTTTTCCATATGCATCATTAAATAATGTTGCACTAACAGTATGGGCCTCAGCTCCAGGCCTGCATAACAATAGAAGGTACACTGCTATACCACTGCCAACACACAGACGTGTCACATTTACACAACTGAACACGGCAGACCAACTCTATCTGTCTGGCAGCCTGTGTTCTCATCCCTCTCTTGTTAATCCCACTCAACTACAACACAACTATCAAAGCTCTGGGACTGTGAGATAAGAGAGTTTTTTTTTTTTGGAAACATTCAGTAAATCGACATGTGTTGAATTGTTGATGATAGATGATGATGTTTGTTCCATAGAAGTGGGAGATCAACAATGGGAGTTAACTTTTCTAAAAGTTTTGTTGTCTCCTTCTGTTTGTTTGTCTGTCCTACAGGCCAGTCCTGCCCCGATAATCGTCAACACAGACACCTTGGAGTCAGTTCCTTACGTGAGTATGAAAACTTCAGCACTGAACTGTCGGCCTTTGCTAAAAGATGATGCTTCAAAGTAGACGATTAAAATAATAAAAATGACTATGCTTTATACACAACTGTCAGAATAATAGGTTTTATTTGGTGTGTTTTATTCCAAAATAAACAAATGAGGTCAAATGAGTAAATTATTGACATCATTGATGACCAGTAGAAGATTACCTAAGCCTCGATAACTGACTTTATGTCAGATTTATGCAGCATCGACAAATAAACGCTCCTCCAACCCAGAGTACAGTATGAGTTCTAGACACTTGGGTGATTTATAAAGCCTTGAGGACAGTGCTGTAGGTCTCTGCCTCGGCCTCATCCAGTTGTTATTATTGCTTCCTGCCAGACGACATTTCTCACTTTTATGGAGGGGATTTGATGTGACAGAGCTTTGTCCAGTAACTAAGGAGACAAGACGTTATCAGACTCATCTCTCCGTGCGTACTGTATACACTCTTCCTGCTCCTAATTAGGTCTTTGGGTCTTGATTGCATCCGTGAGCTCTGGTTGTAATTTGTGATGAAACTCAGAAATGATGCTCTGCTGAGAAAATTATATGCATCATCACATAAACATCCTGTGTGAAGGGATAATGATGAGGGATCTGGCTGGTAATTGATCATCACTGCGGGAAGTGAGATGAGACCAACTCCTATGCAGTAGTGATGCTGCAAGAAATAACTAATAAACATGGGGAGATGGGAAGTTACGACAGTATCTAAGGCCCGGGGGCCAGATGCAGCTCGTTTGGCATTGTAATCCGGCCCACCAGATTACTTTATATTATATTAATAATTTCTATCCTGTCCTTTTATCCCTCTGCCTTTTCCCTGCCAATCCAGCATTTCCCCAACAGTTAGTCTACAGTGGTGGAACAGTGGTTCTCAACTGGTGGGTCCCAACCCAAAAGTGGGTAGCGGACCCGTTCTGAATGGGCCGCGAACAGGTGGTCAAAAATCTGCTAAATAATGTGAATCAGCTGTTGAGCATGTGGTTTTTTCTTTAGAAAATCTCTTATTTTGAAAGGCAAACTCTGCTGAATAAAATTAGTATTTTAAAAGAGGTTAATTTTTAAAGGCTTTTCTCATTTTCTCGGTTTGTTTTCTCCGAGATTGGGTCGTGACCTAATGACCACTGGAAAATGTGGGTCCTAGAGTGAGACCAGTTGAGAAGCACTGATCTAGAAAAGGCTCAAAGCATTTGAGCATTGTAGCCTTTATTTTATATTTTACTTTACTTTATTTATCTTGACATGTGACTAAAATAATAGTACCACACGTGGCCTGTGAGTCAAAATATTTTTTTTAGTGGAACATTTGAGTTATTCATATTATGTATATTTTATCTTACACTTTTGTTAACTACAGAGAGCAAAGTGCTGCAACAATGTCACTCTGTTTCCTCAGGTCAACGGCACAGAAATTGAGTACGAGTTTGAGGAAATTACGCTAGAAAGGGTGAGTATCCTCAAACTGTTATCCTGTACATATTAAATATACTGTATAGGTGTAAGTCAGTTTATTCATATTGTGAAAAAAAAATCTTATCCACATGAATTTGCACTATGACACCAGGATGAGTACATCATCCATGAAGATCCACTGAAGCTTCAGCCCGTGTCCGCCTGCATCCATATTCCATTATCTTGCATGACATCAGATGAAGACCAGAAACACTTAACAGTATCTGGCGCAGTTGACTCTCCATCCTTTAGAACAATTTTGATTGGACGTTCCAGACGGTGGTGTCCTGCGGGCACAGCCAGTGGATTTGTAATCAGGAGAAGCGGCTGTTTCCATCAGTAAACAACTCCATCAAAGCCTTTCATTTTGTGATTGAGCGACCGAGGGGATTCTATTGGCACAGACGAAACTTTTTTGAGTGGAGTGTGTCCTCACACACCTGATGGAAAGGTGCTGTTGAGGAGCAGGGACCGTTGGTGGGTTGGTTAATAATGTAGACAGCTCTGACCACTTTTTTTTCATCTCAATGTGGGAAGTGACCCTGGAGTCAGGCCATTAAATTATGCATCAATATTTGATTTACTTTTAATCAGTTGTGCTTTAAACAAATTAGGGGCCCAAAACAGGGTCAGCGGGGGGGCCGGGACAATTTGGAGTTATTGGCTTTGTGCTGTCTATTACAAAACACATGGATGTTAAGTAGTCCATGTTGAACTTGCTATAACACCTCAGTAAATAGAAAATTAATCTGTTGGGCAAGAAAAAAAAGAAGAATGCCAGACACCCGCCTCCAACGTACATGTCGATTTTCAAGAGAAGACAATCAGGGATGGGCGATAATAACTCTTTGCCAATATCCGATATTATCTGAACATTTAATTTCTGATTCTGATATCATTTGATCCTGACAAATGCCCGGTAAAACATATTTATTAATGTCCACAAACTATGAATTCCTATGAGAATAATTAAATAAGCTGCAATGCTGCCATCTAGTGACATTCGCTTATATTTACAGCCGTTTATCCCCAAAACTTTTTTTTGCACACACACTTTTTGGCATTGCAGACAACCCTGAATATAATAGCACAGGTGCTGACACAGGAACTCTCTATGTGTAGCCCTGTCCTTCGCCTCCACAAAAATCACACTGTATTTTAGGTAAAAATAAATAAATAATAATAATTAAAAAAAAAAACAGATGGTATTTGGGCCATGCTGTCCTATTTATTTAGGCCACACCACAGCTGAGAGATAAGTGTTGTCTCACCACGGGATCAGGATTTACAGATGGTTTGCCGTATTGCCCTTTTTTCATTGGTTTCCTCTGGTTTCATCCGACTTCCCAAAAACATGCATTAGAGGTTCACTGAAAAGTCCAGATTCACAGTTGTTGTTGGGAACTTTTTCTATATGTATGTGACCCTGTGATAAAGTGCTAGACAACCTTTCAGGAAGTATCCCACTCTCAACCAACGTCTGCTGGGATTGCTACAGTAAATGAGAGATTATTCATGCATTAAAAAGTGTTGTTGTCATGCAAATATAAATTATTATGTTGCGATACCAGAAAAAGGCAACACAGAACCTCAAGGATGAATGAGAATCCCAACCAGATTTTAGATTAATTAATGTTTGCCTTGCAGATGTGTTAAAAGTTTACTGCACTTGTTTTTTAGCTCATGAATTCACAAAGCTAAAAATAATATTGTGTTTGCCCACACCCTCATTCTCCCTCTCTCCGTCTTTTTCTATCCCTCTCTCATCTCTCGTCTCTTGTGACTGACTGTCTCTGCCTAACCGCAGGGTAACTCAGGGTTGGGCTTTAGTATCGCTGGAGGAACAGACAACCCACACATCGGAGACGACCCTGGCATCTTCATCACTAAGATCATCCCTGGAGGGGCTGCGGCAGAGGACGGTCGCCTCAGGTCAGTCCCTTAAACTGCCCAACACTGGTGATGAAAGGAGGCAACAGAGAATTTTGGGACCAACAGAAAACAAAAACTTTTTGAAAAACTTTATTGTCTCCAGAAGATGACTTCAGCAGTCATTTCTTAGGACCAATACCACAGGAGGGTCCCATCCACGCCTCCACCTATCTAGCCGATAAAACGCATCAGAGAAACAAATTTTGGAAATAAAGCAGAGTCAATTTTCTGTTAATTAAGAAATACAATCCACTTTCCCTCCCAGCTCTGTTATAATGGCTCACAGCTCTCTCCCTCTGGAGGCTAAGGCCTCATTTCGTTAAAACTTGAGTGGCGCACTGGCAGCCAGATGACTGTCACTGCAGGAACAGCAGCACTGTGTCAGTGTCCAATGGGAATAACCAAACCCAGTTATATAATCTTTTTCTATTCTACTTTTTTTTTTTGCCACCAACACTACAATTGCTGAAGTAGAAAATATAAACTTATGGATCTTCTGCAGAAGTAATGAAACAAAAAAAGTTTCTTCTTGACAATACAAAATTCCAAATATTGAGTTTTTTATCCCTGTGTGTTATAACTAGAACAGTTTATAGTGTCTTAAACATTAAGGCATATGTGTCAAACTCAAGGCCTGGGGGCCAAAAGTGGCCCGCCATGTTTTATCTGGCTTGTGGAAGATTACAAAGTTTCTCAACCAGATAAAATAGAAGTTATTTTATGACACAGTAATGGACAACATTTGTTTCTTGAATAAATAATAATTACAGCAGTAACATTTATCAATAGTTTATGGACTAGTTACATCCATACAGTCTCCCATTTACACCTGGCCCTTCATGGTAACTGTATTGTTGACGTGCAGTGAGTGGGGACAGAGACAAGCTCAGATCACCTAAGTGGTAACCTGGCAGTTGGTGGATTCTAACCTGAAACCCTCTGGACCCAAGTCCGGTTCCTTTAACCACTAGGCCACCACTGCCCTGAGATTGACTCCATTAAGGTGCCTATATTAGGTGCTTATATTCACATTGGTCCAAGAATTAAGATAGGAGTGTTTTTACTTAAACAACAAGAAAAATATGGATCTTATTCATGGACAACAACAACAACAACAACTGGAGAAAAGAGTCAGGAGGTTTACAGGACATTTGTGAGACCAGCCATGATGGATGGGTTAGAGACACTAGGAATAGGTAGAAGACAGGAGAAACAGCTGGAGGTGGAAAAGTTAAAGATGCAGAGATTCTCTTTAGGAGAGACAAGGATGGACATGATCAGGAATGAGGTGATTAGAGGGACAACACAGACAGGAAGGTTTGTAGAAAACGCTAGAGAAGACAGATTGAGATGGTTTGGACATGTTCAGAGGAGGGACAGTGGATGCATTGGTAGGAGAATGATCCTAGAGATGGAGCTACCAGGTAGGAGACAAAGAGGAGATTGATGGATGCAGTGAGTGAGGACATGGAGGAAGTTGGAGTTAGAGTTGGAGATACAGAGGACAGGGAGAGATTGAAATTGTTGACTCGCTGTGGTAACCCCTGAAAAAGGGACAAGTCGAATGGAGAAGAAGAAGAAGAAGATACTAGTACTGTACTTTAACTACATTTCTCATACACCTCAGTGTTTGGTGAAAAATGTGTTTGGACAGTGAATGTAATTCATGTAAAGCATCAGTCCAGTGCTGAGAAATTGGTCTGGGCGCGGCTCATACTTTAAACTAATTGGCGGTCACCAACTCCAAGGTGGGCAGAGAGATTTAATACATTATGGATGGGAGGTGAGCTCTAATCTCCAGGAGGAGCGAGGCCTGCTGGGTATTTGGTTTTTCTCCATCATTAAAAAAAAAAAAAAGCCAGTAGACTTTCTGTCACCACTCTGGGATGCTGTAATACACGGCACTAAGCACACTTAATGCACTGGCCCAGCTCAGGGGACTGCTGCAAGCATTTAAGAGTTTATCATGGACGCAGATGCTGGAGAGGAGAAAGTGTGTAGTCAGGAATATATTCACAATAATAACACCACCTCTGTGTTTGTGTGTCTCTTCACACCTACAGGGTGTAATGTATTTTTATCCTTTTTAAATCCAGAAACATAAGCTCGGAATAAACAACTAACAGTGTCCTGAGAAAAAGATGAATTTCATTAGATATTTAATTACAATTACTGAATTTTTTTTCTGTCTTTGTCCCAAGAGGACATCGCTAATGCAAGACGGCAGCATTTCTCAACTCTCTTTCTTTGGCTCTTGAGCCGTAGATGGAAGATTGGTGCAGAATGAATAATAATTTATAAAAAATACAACTTATATGAAGCATCACAGATGGAGGTCAGCCAAAACAACACAATACAGAGGAGGCACTTTAATTACAGCAAAGTGGTTTACAGGAAGACGGAAGACAGAAACAGGCCGGACAGTTAACCCATTTAGGGGGAAATCTTACTCAGGTCGGGCAAACACTTTGACTGGCAAGCCACAGTTGTTGCTAAAATTAGACAGGGGTGCTGGGAAGAATGGAGCGTCCATGTGAACTGAGATAAAATACATGAAAACAATCAAAAAAAAGCTAAAATGCTTTCAGTCTTCTTACTGCTATCTATTGGGAGAATGTGGGAATTGCAGGCAAAATAGCTGAAATACAATCAAAGTACAAACAAAATATATTATTGGATTACAGAGCTCAGGTCACATGTAGCCCCCGATCCTTAGAGTGAATTAAAAAAAAATCGGTTTCCCACTGTAATACAACACTTTACATTCATCCACAAGTGCACTATTTTTTTTTTAGCATTGACTTGCAGTATAATCCTTCTATAAATCTTATGGGCGCCGCTAACATTCAACTTTTACATCAAAGTGGGGGCCACAAAATATCGTTCCATGGGCCACAAATGGCCCACGGACCACAGGTTTGAGACCCCTGAGTTAACCCATCACCAAAGTGAACAATGGACAGCTTTGGGCACCCGGCGAGCAGGATGACCTCCCCACTCAGTGGATCTCAATGGCAACATGGGAGCCGGTGGATTCAAACCTGGAACCCTCAGAACCCAAGTCCAGTTCCTTAACCGCTAGGCCACCACTGCCCCTGTTCTTCTCAGTGGAAAATAATTTCACAGATCTGTGTGTGTATGCACTCTGGTCCCTGCTGTTCAGTGTCAAACCCCACTGAGACGTTTGTCCCCCCGTCTGCCACAGCAACAGAGTTTGCTTTAATCCCTTATGGGAATTCAAAGTGCCTACTGACAAGTTTATATTTTACTTAATTTTTATTCACTCATCTACATAAGCCCTCAGACGGAAAAAAATTAATAGTGAAATCATAACACAGCTCAATGAATTAGCATTTTCCAAAACAACAAAAACCTCTTCCTACTTCTAAATGTTCAAAGAAATTAGTAGGTCGCCTCTTAAACTTTGATGTGTATGCGGACTTGCAGACCCAAGTCCGCATACACAGCCACTGGGATACCACTGTTGCCCTTAATATTAATTAATCAAATTAAAATAACCCATTGCAAACATTAAAAAAAGATATAACAAATATATCCATAATATATGTAATAAATTCTATTCACATAATCTGTTTGAATATACACTGAGCAAAAGGTTAAGAAAGTCTTCTTTATTAATTGAGTTAACTCTGTTTATGTATAACAAGAGCAGTGATTTTGGCCTTTGTGCAACCCTGACCATTTATCCGGGCTTGGTACCAGCACTGAAAACATTGGATTGTGCCCCTTAGTGGCTGGTTTAGGTATAGAAATAGTAAAAATGAATATATATATATATATATATATATATGTATATATATATATAATGTGTGAAATAATCCGACAGAGGGCGGAGCCTGACTGTAGGCTGAGCTGAATTATAGATTATTAATTATAGAAACACATCTGGTTCCTTTTTGTCTACTTAGTTAAGCTAACCTGAGTGCAAAGACAACAACTCCTGCATTTTAAGAAGTGCACTTAGGTCTGCTTTGGGAGCTCTGAAAGCATCACTGTTCCCATGGTAACTGCACTGCATCTCATACTCATTTCCACTGTGTTTCAGTTTACAGTCATTAACAAAAGAAATAAAAAGACAAAAAAAAGATGCTCCTGGCACCTTGTTTTCATAAATGTAATTCCGTGTTTTACTCCCTCCAGGGTCAATGATTGCATACTACGGGTGAACGATGCTGACGTGTCAGAGGTTTCTCACAGTAAAGCGGTGGAGGCCCTGAAGGTTGCGGGTTCCATTGTCCGACTGTATGTGAGGCGCCGCAGGCCGATGCTGGAAACCATTATTGAGATTAAACTCATTAAAGGACCAAAAGGTGATGAAGACACCGTCCCATGTTATCTTTAAGACTTAGTCCCATGGACTAATCAATAACCTGTTGCTCATTGGAATGCACACAGGGCTTGGCTTCAGTATTGCAGGCGGGGTTGGAAACCAGCACATACCTGGTGACAACAGCATATATGTCACCAAAATCATTGATGGCGGTGCAGCACTGAAAGACGGACGGCTACAGGTTGGAGACAGGTTGTTGATGGTGAGTAGAACTGTCTCACAGTGTTTATCTAAAATGTTTATTTGGAATGTTTTTATATGTATACAATATGGAGTGTCTGGTCCAGAGGTGGGCAAACTTTTTGAAGATGGAACCTTTATAAAAAAGATAAATAGCAGGAATATATAAAATCTAAAATGCTAAACTTCTTAGAGCCTTTCTGGTGTCATGTACTGGGGAACAGCAAGCATTGCATGGAAAAGAAAGAAGTATAATGATAATGTAAATCAATTATTTAATTTGGTCAAGGCTGGTGGGCCGCATTTAAAAGCTCAACGGGCCGCATCCCGCCCCAGGGCCTTAGTTTGCTCACTCCTGGTCTAGGCCTTTATACCAACTAATGTCCACTGTTTAGGGTTTACTCTAAACTTGATGTTAATTCTAGTCCAAACCATTGAAGGGAAAATCCAGTGACCAATGGATCTATCTATGTACTTATCTACCTATCTATCTATCTGTCTGTCTGTCTGTCTGTCTATCTGTCTGTCTGTCTGTCTGTCTGTCTGTCTGTCTGTCTGTTATATCTACCTATCTACCTATCAATCCATGTCTATACTGTATCTGCTGTGTTCCTTTTGTTATGGTACTGTAGTCATTTCAATTATAATTGCAAACATACAGTTAAAAAACCCAACGTCTTCACCTGAATGTATGAACTATGGCTCATATTTTAAAAGCAAAAACACAGTCTCCCTCTCCACTTCTACCTTATCTGTGAAAAACATCTGTCTTGCTCGACCGGCGCTTAATTTAATTAGCTTCCCCCCCAAATGGCATGTTCTCAAGCGAAGGCCATCTGTCATGATCTAGTCTCACGCGCAGAGCGTGCACGCCGGTGCGACCTCAGAGGAGCAGGGAGGGAAGTTAATGAGCGGACTCACACTGACTGCTCATTATCTGGACAGGTGAACAACTACAGTCTGGAGGAGGTGACCCATGAGGAGGCGGTGGCCATTTTGAAGAACACGTCGGACGTGGTGTACCTTAAGGTGGGAAAACCCACCAATGTCTACCTGTCAGATCCCTATGGACCTCCTGATATCACGCACTGTAAGTCCTCACGTCTCATGTCAGCTCTTCTCTGGTCTCCAGACACCTGGTCAGAGCTCTTTGAAGATCAGTGTTTGATTTAAGTGGATTCTTCACAGGATTGGAGTTTGTTAAAATCCCACCTAGGAGTGTGACTGTGAATCTAATTTATTTTTCATAACTACAGAAACGATGACATCAGTACTGGACTGCTTTACTTCCTCCTATTATCTGTGCTTTCTTTATTTTCTAACATGTGAATTACTCTTAACAATACTCAGTTGTAACACATAAAATGAAAAACAATACACTGACGGGTTTTTTTTTTCAACCCTTTTTCACAAACCAATCAATTTTTTCAGGTTCAGTGACTGAGTTTGACAATTTGTTTGTCGTATTACTCCACACTGTCAAAACACAGTATAGTACAGTATTACTGAGGCTTCTGACTTGGGTAGCCCTAATACTCTGACAAAAGAGCAAGCAGTACAGCTTTGTAACTTCCCAAAGTCGTATGGATTTTTGAGTGAAGTTTAAAGTCCAGTAAACGCCACCAGAATCCAAACATAAGATGAACCGCATTGTTCAAAGTGCCTTTGGGTCCAGAAAATGTGATATGTTGGACCTATGTGAACCTAAACTTTATACTATCTGGTCCTCAATACCTCAACAAGTGTCCAGACCAGGCCTGGGCAATTATTTTGTCTCGCAGGGCACAGGCAGTACTAAAATTTGAGTCATGGTCCAGGTCAGGATCAGAAAGATTGAGTATTTTTGTTCTAACATAAATCATGAGTAAATTAATGAATGACGGCAAAATACTTTCAGCCTGTTTAGACTATCTATTGGGGGAAGGCTGGCTTTGCAGGGAAAAAGTAGAAGTATAACGATAATTTAAATTAAAAGTATAATTTGGACAAGTGTGGCCGGCCGCATTATAACGCCAAACGGGCGACACTCGGCCCCCGGGCCTTAGTTTGCCCAGGACTGGTCCAGAACCTAAAATACAGCAACATTTATGATCAAAATGCAGTGGTAATCAGTATTCCCTCATCGTGTGTAAAGACATTTTAATCGAGTTAAACTTATCTTTAACACACTGCTTTACTTACCTATGACAGAAGTCACTTTACAGTTACTCAGGGGTTTGATGTGGACGTCACATGTCTCCAGTTAAATCCTAAATGATTCCTGCAGGAACGATTGTTGTTCCCAGATGAAACTGCAGACATTCTCCATCTCTGTAGTACCACAAACACCTGAGTAATAAAGTGAGTCCTATTTGTCATAGGGACAGAGGGAGAGTATTTATTTAGTTATGGTTTAAAGACACCCTTGGATGCATACCAGTTATTTTATGACTCTTTGCTTGATATTTACCATAAGGTTGGTCTGTTGGATTTTTTCATGAATAAAATCTTAATCTAAACTAAGGTAAATATCGTACATAACACTTTATTTTGACACTAGGATTTCTCTGTTTTGTTTCCCGCAGCCTTCTCTCCAGCCATGGAAAATCATATTTCTTCCCCCATCAACAGCGGTACTCTGGAGTACAAGTCTGGTCTTCCCCCAATCTCCCCTGGGAGTTATTCTCCCCTCCCAAAGCACTTACTAGGCGAAGAGGATATAAACAGGTTGGATGGTTTTTCCTTCTTACGGTAATTACCTCCCTTCCTTCCTTCCTTCCTTCTACACTTCTGCAGGTAGAGGATTTGTCAGCCCCACTCCTAATGTCTCCCCCTTATCTTGTCTGATGTGTTTGTGTGGCAATTCAAAAAGGCAATCAAAGCTCAGCAGCAGAGAGTTAGGGTGCGTTTTGAAAAAGTCTCTGCGTCACTCGTTGTCGATGTGACTCTTGTTCATCTCAAAGTGTCTTCCTGCTCTTCACTGGTTTTCCACACAACCTGTGTACAACTCTAATAAGAGGGAAAATAGGACCCATGGTTCCTGCTCAAGCAGTGCACCAAAAAGAATCAGTAGTTCTAAAAAAGCAGGCACAGAAACAACAACAGAAGAGACACCTACAGTTTTGTTTCTTTTTATATATATATATATGCATGTATATATTTTATATACTGTATATGCATTATACAGTATATAAAAGTCAATGAAATTAATACATTCGTTTGGACAAATATTAAAAAATTTATTTTTGTGCTGATTTCTGCAAGATGTTATTAACTGTTTCCCACTGAGTGTTTGGAAAATTGCGATAAAAGCTTCATATTTCTGTCTATGAAATGTGGTGTGTCGCACTGGTAAAAATGTACACTGTAAATGCTCAAACTATGGGTCGAGGGCCAGATGTGGCTCGTTAGTCAATATCATCGGGCCCACTGATTCTTCTAAATTATACTATTAATTTCTACTATCATTCTACCATCATATTATGCGCGTGCCTTTTTCCTTCATTGCGTGTATATATATTTATATATGTGTGTGTGTGTGCAGTTTTAGTATATACTGAAAATGTATATCAATTAATATAAAAAATCAATTAAAGTACTGCATTAGTTTTGACGAACATTTACAAATGTATTAGAGCTGATTTTTTTTTTATGTTATTAGACACTTTTTTCCTACTGAAGAAAATCACAATAAAAGCTGCATATGTATTCCTGTGCAATATAGAGTGTAGCACTGGTAAATATTTGTTTTTTTTTATCTATGCACCCTTAATGCCAGACCTGCGCAAACTATGGCCCGAGGTCTGACTGTGGCCCGTTCATGTGTCATTTTAATCCAGTCCCCAGACTTTTCCAAATTATACTTTTAATTTCTATTATCATTATACTTCTGCCTTTTTCTTTCACTGCATGTATATTCGATGCTTTTTTGTATCTAAGTTCACACAATTGCCTTATACCGTAGATCGGCTCCTGATTCGGCTCCCGGTGGCACATTGAAAGATTGTCTTACTCTACCATGGTGTAGTTGGCTTTTAGCTAACATCAAGCTAAATCAGCTTCATTTTCCTTCAAGGACCCTTAAAGGATAAGCAGGATGGTCCGATCAGTCGGTGTAGATTGATTGTGTAGAAGACGTTGGCTGAGCCTGGTTTTGAATAACAATGTATTGGCTGCGTCAGGTTGAGCATCAGTACGGACTTAATTCATGCATTAGGTCTTATGGTGGCACCACTTCATCAGATCAATATCGGAGGAAAGTCCAGAGGAGCTGAGACTCAAGGTCAGGTATAGGTCCGTCTACAACGACTGCTGACACATAGGAAACAATCAGCCAAAACTGTTTTGTTGGTAAAACGAAAGGTGAAAATAAGAGTAACATTAATCATTAGAATATTATTTTTACAGATTTTCAGTAATACTTGATAGATAGATCCATATTAAATGACGAATACTAACAATAAAAGTACTAGCACAGGTGGATTAGCAGAAGCGAATTCGGGTCCTGCAAGGTACTACGTCCGTATCCACCAGGTGGCAGAAATGAGCATAACACTATTCCAACCCACATAATTTGAAGTGGGCTCACCACCCACAGGAACAGCATGGAGCAGTGTGATTTGGGTGGCAGTCATGGAGACCGTTGCCCATGCAGCGCAGTAATGGAAAGGCTTATGAAAATATATTAACTTTGATATTTAATTTTATAATGATGACGTTAAAGACTTTAAAGAGGGAATTAACAAGGTATTAAATCAATCAGAGGTTAATGGTAATAGATTTTTTATTTGTCCCCAATGGATTTTCCTGTTAATCAATATTGTTCTGTGTGTTGCCGTAACAGCTTATTACTGTCTTTACTACTGCAAGGCTGATCTGCTCTAATCCAGCGCTGTGCTTCCGTAAGGCTGCGTCCTAAATGGGTCAAATTTGACTCAAGTGTCCAGCTCACAAAGGCTCACATCAACATTCCCCCTACTGTTCCCTTACAGGAAGGCGTTGTTTTGTTCACCTCTCGGCTGGACTCATTATTGATATTAATGTGTGGTAACATCGGGGGGATATTGAACTGCGTAGCAGCTGCAGTAAAGAATCCGGCAGGGTGTCACGTCCCATTTGCAGAATCTCAGGGTGGTGCAAGAGGTCTGCAGCGGGACAAAACCAAAGCTCATTTCCAAGGATAAGTGAAGGACCCTCTGCGTTAAGCTTTGTTGAGTGAATGATTAATCCTCCATTCTCTTTGGAGATAAGAGGTTTACAGTAGGCTCCTGCCTAAGGTGCATCCCTAATAGCCTCTGAAAGGGCCATACTGCGTAGCACACAGTAACAGCCACACAGGGAGTATTCACTAGAGGTAAATACTTTTGGTTTATATCATTGTTTCCTTTTTGTAATATTGTTTCCGGTTTTTTAGGCTTATTATTAAAAAGAGAACTATGTTCTGTGGGAGGCTGGTGTAACTCCCTGTTCCTGTTGCTCATCACATGCAGCAGGTATGTTATGCTAAGTGACTCACATTTTGTGGTTAGGTGTAAGTACAAGGGATAAAGTTGTTGTTTCTATTTCAGTTTCTATTAGGTTTACATTGATGCAATTCCAGTTGCAAATGTACTTTATTGTGTTAATCCTCGTTTTATTATTTTTGTATTTATCTTACAACTGCATCTTTCCACTGCAAACTTGTGTGCTCTACCCTGGTAGCATTTCTTTTATTGTTTGTTTGTTTTCATTTATTGCAGTACTAATAGTTGTAGTAGTAGTAGTAGTATTACTGAGGTTTGAAGAAAAAGCTAGGGAAGACAGATTGTGATGGTTTGGACATGTTCAGAGGAGGGACAGTGGTAGGAGAATGATCCTGGAGGTGGAGCCACCAGGTAGGAGACAAAGAGGAGATTGATGGATGCAGTGAGGGAGGAGATGGAGGAAGTTGGAGAAGAAACAGAGGACAGGGGGAAATGGGAAATGTTGAATTGCTGTGGCAACCCCTGAGAAAGGGACAAGCTAGAAGAAGAAGTAGTAGTAGCATCACTCTAAAATGTTTCCATATGGGGGCTTACCTTGTTGTTTTCCAAAGACTGGGTTGTTTCCATTAGGTGGGTCACAAGACATTTTTTGGGGGGTGGTCACTTTAAATCATGTTTCCTAGGAGTTGGTTCTGTTTCTGTCTTCTTGTTCAGTTACTGATTTGGTTGTTTAAAACCTCATTCATAGTAATTGTTCAGATGTCTCTGGATTGACAATAAAATATTTTTAATGATCTACAAATAACGTGAATAGACTTGGGTCGTGGAAGTTCAGGAAGTTGGGAAACACTGGGTTGGTGTGGTAAATATTGATTATGTTATTCACTTTCCCAGTCGGACTTTCCTGTTAAACTAAAGCATAGTTTATAATATCAGTCATAAAGTGGACATGTTCAGAGGAGGGACAGTGGTTATATTGGTAGAAGAATGATCCTAGAGATGGAGCTACCAGGTAGGAGACAAAGAGGAGATTCATGGATGCAGTGAGGGAGGACATGGAGGTAGTTGGAGTCAGAGTAGAAGATATAGAGGAGGGGGGGGGTGTAAATTGTTGACTCGCTGGGGCAACCCCTGAAAGGAAAAGAAGAAGAAGATTCATGCAGTAACTAAGCAAGCTGACTGGTTTTTACAGTTATTTGTCGTCCAATAATCCTAGACACAACCCACCAATAGGTGTCATCGCTCATCATCAGTGTCATCATCCCTTAAAAATTGCCTGAATATTTTAATTTCACTCTGCACGAACTGCACAAATCCTTCATCGTAATCTCCTCATCTGCCACATGGTGGACATGTCACCACCAACGCAGATACAGAGACTCATCCTCCTTCCGGTGAGAATGTCCTATGAAAAAACCTGTGAGCGCTGTAGATGATGATGTGTCCCAAATCTGGAGGAAATATGTTTCCTGTAAAACCTATTTTGAGAATCTTTTCATCACATTAGAAAGTTTGTTAAGTTAGATTAAAAAATAGTTAAGAAAAAACTTTAGGTTGGTCCATCCCTCAACCTCCTCAATGTGATTGGCTTTAGTCTGATGTGGCCTGACGTCCACATCAGCTCAGCATGCAGAATGAATGATAATGCAGAGAGGGACAAAGCCAACTGTCCGCTCCAAGCCAGCTTGTCTTAAGACGTAGTCAATTCTGCAAAGTTTACATTACTTTTTTTTTATTGAAAACCTGTTGAATACATTAGACTACCGTAATTTCTGGACTATAAGGCGCAGCTTTTGTCACACAATTTCAACCCTGCAGCTTTTGCAGAGATGCGGCTAATGTATGCATTTTTTTCTAACTGCCCGGGCAGAAAAGGTAAGAGTGAGACAGGTGGTGTCCAGGCAGACGCAAGTCACAACCGCCAATAAACACCATAGAAGAAGAAGAAGTTTAACTTACGGTAACGCGCTTTGTACATGATTAAAATTTGCATAAACTGACCCTCATCATGGAAATTGCAAAAAGAATGCGGCACATGTGGCTTATGTATGTACAAAATGTTTTTTTCCTTAATAAATGTATTGGTTGCTGGGTTATAGCCTGGAAATAACAGTAATTGTTTTTTTTGTTTGTTTTTTTGCCATAGTTATGAGAATGCAAAAGGGAAATACCCTTATTTTGTTTGACTCTTACAACTGTGCATTAGTGACAGCGCCACCCTGTTCATTCGTGATGTTGAAACATGATTAGTGTGACGGCCTTCCCTGCATGGAGTCTCTGTCAGCAGCTGCAGTGGGGGGAGAAATCTAGGGTTTATTTCTGGAGATACGTCACCGCAGGAAACGGTTCTGGCAAGATGATGATGGTGATGATGATGAAAGTGCAGAAGTTTGTGTGAAACAACCAAGTGTAAACAGACAACAGTTGGTCACTGAGTGAGCTGTAGGAGGAGGCGACTGTACGATCAAAGTGTAACATTACACTCTGATCCTGTCCATCCATCGCTTATTGAGCGTAGGGCTGTCCTACACACCCTACGCACCCGACTGCTGTTATGTCAAAAGCAGAACTCAGATCAGGCCAAATTAAATTATAGTGTTTCTGGTAATCCAACCTACGTAGGTTGTAATAATTCTTTGTTTCCACACATTTAATCACACGTATAAAACACTGATTAGAATCAATGTGACCATAAAAGACTAAAGTGATAATTTTATTGTTTACTTGGGATGTCTATATTGCTGATATTGTCCAAATACGTCATTTCCGATATTGATATTAACCGATATTGAATTATGGAGGTGATTTCTCCTAATGTTATTGTGATGAGGGACGATAGGGATTTTACAAAATAAGAGTCTGTGTAAAAAAATAAAAACAATACTTTAACAACGAGTTATAGAAAAGTCACATTTATTTTTTTACATTTAGTCAGAAACAGTTCTATGATTTTTTTTGTGCAGAATTTAAAGTAAACCAATAATCTCTAGTGTTGGACAGAATGTCCAAAAATGATCATCATCATTCAGCACTCACAATAATAATCAAATAAATAGGCACTAGATAGAAACAGCTGCAGTCAAAAAGGTAACCAGCCGTGGTTCAAATACTTACAAACACGATTAGACATTCACTGAGTTCGTTCCTAGTTGTTTTGCATAATTTGCTGCATAAAAACGGCTCGTGATAAAGTGTGAAAATCTTGTCCCCCAATCTCACATGACCAGCTCCTTTGCATTGATAACAAATAACAGTTTTGTTTTCTGCAGAAAGCTACATATACTGTAGCTTCGTTTGCCAAGACCTGGCATTAGATTTTTAATATCGGTGAAAAAAAACAATTTGGATTTGTTCAGTTGCACTGATATTTTCAGACGTCCCTATAGCTAATGTTGCCTATGCCTCTGATCATGAACCAGAATCTCGTTACACCCTGAAGAAGCTAGTTCGGGATTAAATGCCGCTCAATAACGTAACTTGTTATCCAGATGAGACGAAAGTCCTGCATGTACATAGATGCAGACACATATTTTTGTTTTGTTTAAGAAAGGAAAAAAATAGTAAAAGAAAAACTTTTTCTAAAGCACTGACACTTTTTTGGCCTTGTGAGTCTGATTGTGTTTGCGTGTCTTCCTAATGTTTCTCTGTGGTTTTATGTTTTTTAAAGTAGATTCAGAGTGCACTTTATTGAGAATTTTCACAACAATATCTATAAAATTAATGTACACTGACAGTTTATCAACAGTTCACTTTCTCCATCCAATCAGAAATCCCTCGCTAGACGACGGGGAGGGTCACAGGTTTGATTCCCAGCACTTCCAGTTGAGGTGAGAGGTTTGAAGTCAGTCTCTTCCACCTACTGCACGCTGCTGCATGACGCATGCAATTATTTTTTAACTGTATAAATATGATTCTGGGTTGATTTTTTAAATCACAGAGTGAAGATTGGACATAGACTAGGACTGAGAATGTTATTTTTAATATTTTTTTTCTGAAATAGTGTGCTTTTAATGAGTGTGGATATTTATTTTAGTCCTTATTTTGCTGAGGAAGAGAATTAGAAACAAATCCTTGACAAAAGTCAACTGCCCAAAGCCCTTGTAGTTCAGGGCCTCGTCCTTGAGGACCTGCACAGCTTCAACTTGTTTGACTGAGATAAGGATTTCAGAGCTGAAAATGACCTTTTAACTGTAAAATCAGGGACATAATTGTATCGTATATCACAACAGGAAATGTATCTACACCAAAACTTCTACATTGGGGTATTTTTGGCCAGTGGTGGCCGAGAGGTTAAGGAACTGCACTTCAAGTTTCAAATCCGCCAACTGCCAGGTTACTACTGAGATCCACTGAGTGTGGGAATGTCCCCATTCACTATTCAGGTGCTCTAAGCTGTCCACTGTTCACTTTGGTGATGGGTTTAATGCAGAGGACATTGCACAGGTCATTGTGTGCAGTGGTAATGCAGTAATTATTATATTAAATTGATTTTTTTTTTAATTTATTTATGCCAATATGCTTAGAGTGAATAATATCAAATCACAATCCCAGTACTTTAGCTGTGACCCAAGGAAATATATTATAAATGAATTAATTAGTACTATTACTAGGACATCAACTCCAGGTCGTTTGTTTCACCAGTCTGTCATGTTCTTGTCAGTCGTCCTGTTCCACCCTGTCTCACAGCTTCTGTTTGTGTCTCTCCTCTCTGTCATCATTAGGCTTTGATTAACATCTTACTGTTCCTCTGATATCTGTTCACCAGTTCCCCACATGTTGTCCCCAGTCCTTCTGAGTTCTTCGATCAGAGACACATTCAATGTCTTTCTGGTTGTGACTTTGTCCACTTCCTTTCACATGTTTTATTGTTATGATGTTATGGAGTCACCTCAGATTTTGTTGAAAAAACTAAAAGAAATATTACTAATACACTATGAAAGCACTCAGCTAAATCTTGCTTCTTTGCTAATTTTTTTTTTTGGCTGACCTAAGCTGCCAACTATAAAATATATACAGTTCTTAACTAAATTGTAAATATTTTTAATCAAGATTAATTAGATTTTTAATCATGGAGAATGACTTGTGGACATAGCAGATCTGGGCAAACTAAGGCCCGCGGGCCTTATGTGGCCATTCAGCATTTTAATCCTTCCCACTAAACTAGTCCAAGTTATATTGTTAATTTGTATTATCATTATCCTTCTGCCTTTTCACCACAAAGCCACTATTTCTCCGATAGATAGTCTAGAAGAGGCTGAAGGTATTTGAGTTTTTAGGCTTTATTCAATACTTTTCTTACAATTTATCGTTATTATTATTATTAGTTCACACAAATACTTAATATTTCTGGCCCAACCCTGGCCCAAAACTTGATTTTAGTATCTTTCTAACAGTTGAATACCAGCAGGAGTTTGTTAATCCATGCAGTAGCCAATACCAGTATGACATCATGCAATTATGGTAGATTTTCTCTTTTTAGAATAGTTAATATTCTCCAAGTATGAATTTACAATTAAACTAAACAATTTTGATTTTGAGGATTAATTTATTTACCACTGTGTTTTTCTATATTAGTCTATTGTTTTGTACAGTGTAGTTCAACCTGAAAAACCTGGTCTCTGCGCATCTACCCACCAGGTCTAACCCGTGTCCCTGTCATCTCTGTCCCCTCCCAGTCGTCCATCCTTCACCTCTGTGTGTGGACACTAACAGCTCTGCTCTTGTCTCTCACTCCACTGTAGGCCTCCTGAGCCAGTTTACAGCACTGTGAACAAACTTTGTGACAAAGCACCCTCCCCCCGACACTTTTCCCCAGTGGAGTGTGACAAAAGCCTCCTCCACTCTGCCCCCCTCCCAAACTATCACTTAAGCCTGTTCCCTGAGTCGGACTTCACCAGGTACTTTTCTCCACCACCACCACCGCCACCACCAGCATCTCCACCATGCCCCGCCCCGTCTGCCTTGTTATCACAGCTGCATTTGTTACCACTGTCATGCATTTGTTCGTTTGCTTCTTCCTCTGAGCTCCTGCTGCTCCTGTCTGCGTCTCTGCATCATCCTCATTGTCCTTCAGCTCAGACCTGGGCAAAATATGGTCAGAGGGTCAGGTTATGTAATAAATTTATAAAAATGACCATTATAGCCCTATCTTTTTCCTGTAGTGCCTACGTTTCCCAATAGAAATCATTTTAGCCTTTATTTCATGGGTTTTTCTTCACAAAAATGCTCCTTCTATCCTGGTCCCCTCTTTCAAATATTAGGACCCATTGTGGCCCAGGAGCCAGTGTTTGCTCCCGCCTGCTTTAGCTTGTAAAAATCCTTAATATCGTAGAAATAAACAAGAAGAAATGGAGTCCCTGAAGCCAATGTTGCCCTTAAATGCTGCATGTGACGCTCCTGTGCTGCACCTCTGACTGTCAGTTTTACTTGTGCATGTACTGTACTCATATGGTACATGTGTAACACCTGTCTCTTATACTGGTACATGTGTAACACAAGCCATTGCTTTTCAAAAAGTTTTTTTTTTTTTTTTTCTGTGATCCTCCAGACATAGTGTTCCTGCAATGCTATTGCATGATTGCAGGTTGATCGACAGAATCTTTTGCAGTGTTGTTGTGTAGTATTAGATGTATGTACAGTATGTGTAAAGTATTTTTTCCACCAACTTTAAGTCTCGTCATTTACGTTACTAAAACTGAACCTTTGTTTCTTGTTGCTCTTAAAAGTTGCTTTATTTGTAGTTTTGCTCAGATATTTGTCATTAAACCCAAGGGGAAAGTGATATTTGTTCACTATTTTTGCTAAAATAATCCGTAATCCTGCACAAACCTCAGATTGCATGTGACATCAGCACTTGTTAACTCTGCTGTTGTTAAAAGATAATGGTATCAACGACAAAACCGTCCCATTTTTACCGCCTGCACATCTAAACAGTTATTTTTCCTCCGTGACTGGTAAAAAGATATTGTTTCCACCCTGTCACTTTCATCGATTTATTAAGTATAAAATCAAAGAGGAGACAATAAAAAATGTGTTATGGCTCAAAAGCGAGTGATTTAATGCAAGTCAGGAGGAAGCGTAAGACAAGTGAGTGTGTTTTTACATCCTCGCCTCCGGGTCGCTCACAGACAAATCATCCAGGGCGTTAAATGCAAATAGCAAGTCAGTCCTGTCAAGTACACCTGCAGTGACAGTAATTGTAGTAGGAATTACACAGATACATTATCTGATGTCAGCCCGGGTGACAGTTAGTCTCGTCCTGAATGAGTATAGTCTGCCAATCTTCTCGTCTTTGTGTCAAAAGCAAGCGTTTGTCATCCATTCCATTTTTTATGCCAGAGCTTTCTGTCAGACAGATAAACAGACAGACAGGCAGGCAGACACAGACAGACAGACAGACAGACAGACAGAGGAGAGAAGAGGAGCAGAGGAGAGGAGGAGCTCAAGAAAGGATTCGAGATGACAGAAGATGAGTGATGACAGGACAGGAGGAGGAGTTGGAGGAGAATCCGTCAGGGTCCAGACTCTTCCAGATTATCCATCTTTAATCCAGCTGATAATCTAATTTAATCCCCCATCTCTTGACTTCATTTGCTTCTTCGTCTTGTTCTTCTTCTTCAGTTCCCGTCCTGTTGCCACGGCTCTGTGTGTGTTAGCGCTCTGAGCCGGATAG
>JAFBJS010000348.1:113554-151557 GCA_016785265.1 Paraplagusia blochii | reverse complement strand
TATATATATTTAGTCTGTGAATATCTCATAACATCCATAAATTAAAACCCAACTGCATTTCTATTTGCATGTATGGATAAATCAAGGTCAAGGCTGCCTTTACAACAAGAAGTAAAGTGGTTGAAACAGCAGCAGCTCAATGATCAGGATCTGCTTAGTAATGACATCACACTATCACTACAGGGGTTTCCTTGTTTCTGCATCACTCCTCTTTTTGCTGTGCTGGTATTCATGATGACCAAGGAAAAGAAACAATAAGTCAATGTAATATTTATCTTTGTAGCACAAAGAAGGAAACCATTGATAGTTAAATGCATTTGCCTTGCTGCCTTTCCTGCGTTTCATCTGCACACCTTAGGTTGGGAAATTGTTCTACAGATGTGTTCTTTTAATTAGTGATTTACTAAATCAAAATATAGGAAGAACTGTTGATTTTCACAAACATGAAGTGCATAGTGTTTATTTGTCCACTTGCTCTTGCCATGCCATGCATGGCTTGCAAACTTCCAGCCTTGTTCAAACAAGATTGTTGTGTTCAAGATGTTTTCTTTTTTACCCGATGGGGCATTCTTTTCACATCTTTATTTCTAAATAAAGATTTTAGACTTTTTAGTCATTATGTTCCCAATCCTATATTTACCATCCTTTGCTGTGTGCAAACTCTAATTCTTTTTGACATATGTGGGAAAAATAGAACTTGACGAAGAAGCGTTCTATCAGTGAGTAGTGACAGTGACCACGGTATCCTGTTGGTCAGTCCGGTTTGATTTATCTCCTCCCCTCAGCTGCCTATAAGCAATGACGACAGAAAGAGAGAAAGAGAGTGAGGACGGAGGATGAGGTGTCTCCCTTTTACTCAGAAGAGTCACAGAGTTTAGGACAACAGCCCTCTAGAGGGGACAACTTTCATAGAGGAGAAAGAATAAAGGTGCGGACAGGTATGTTGTAAGTGTTCTATATCAGATCAGGACTTGGATTTTAAGACTAAAATGCAGGAATATTTTTGGTTTGTGGATTAGTTTGGGGGATTTTCCCTATTCTTTACCTTCACCCAAGTCTGGTTTGTGGTAATGTAGCATGTGTTTGTATCAGAGGATTATTGTAAATAGTTGTTTATGTTTTTTAGCAAGGTTTGGTTCTTTGTTTGTTGGTCTTTTGGTGACAGAGGAATTGGTTATTTCTACACTAAGTTTATTTCATATTGTAAAACAGTGACAGGGACTTAAAGGAGTCATGGTTATCTTTATTAAAGGGAATTTATTCATGGATTTAGACATTAATGAATGAAACTTATTATTGCAACAACAAAACACCTAATACATAATAAATAGACAAAATACAAAAAAATAAATATCTTGTTCCTCTTAAAGTCTCTTAAGATGTTATGTTGTGGTCGTCTTGTCATTACCAGATAGAACAATTATCAACAAATATATATATTTTACATCTATCTGTAATCATCAAATAGAATACGTGAGTAAGTAACTGATGCTCTTGTCATTTATTATATTTATTTTATTTGAGTCAGATTTACATAGTTGAACAAATGTACTGGTATCTGTTCTTCTTCTACTGTAATGAATCTATACTCCATAGTTATCAAGTATTAAATTTCTTCTAGACAATATATTGGGGAAATGCTGGAAGGATAATGATAATGTAAATGAACAGTATAGTTATAGGGACAGGCTGGGTGGACCGGGTTAAAAAGCCCAAGGGGCCGCATCAGGCCCCCAAGCCTTAGTTTGCCCAGTCTCTTGCCCATACTCATGAGTATTTCTGGCAGTAGGGTTAATTCAGAGCTTTACTACAGAATATATATCAGGGTATTAATCTCCAGTGGCTCCACATACTTAAATGACAATAATGGCCCCTCATGCGTTCAGGGTTGAACCTAACATGACACTCACACACAGAGGAAGCCAGTTCCTGAGGAGCTCCTCATTACTTAGGTGTCATCCCTACAGTGAGAACCAGCGGGAACTCAAATAAATCCTCCTCCACTAAACCAAGAGCACAGTCGGTTCTAGCAGCACTTTCATTTGTTCCACCTCCTCCTCTTCCTCCTCCCCTTCTTCCTCCTTTTTTTTGCCTTTTTCCGCTCTGGTGTGTGAGCTCTCTCTCTAGCTGTCACTCTTTATCCATTTTAATCTTGTCTTGCAGAGTACGGGCGTTTTGAGGCCAAAATCCATGACCTGCGTGAACAGATGATGAACCACAGCATGAGCTCAGGGTCAGGGTCCCTGAGAACCAATCAGAAGAGATCACTCTACGTTAGGTCTGCATTTTTGGAAAATGTCTTTTATTTCAGGCCAAAAAAAAAATTATTCATACATTAACTGTATTTGACGTCTAAAATAAAATTGTTTTCATATCCATTTATTATAACAAACACTGCATTTTTGTCCAACTCAACAGAGCGCTCTTTGACTATGAGAAGTCGAAGGACAGTGGTCTGCCCAGCCAGGGTCTCAGCTTCAGGTATGGAGACATCCTCCATGTCATCAACGCCTCGGATGATGAGTGGTGGCAGGCTCGACGAGTCACTCCGCATGGAGACAGCGAAGAAATGGGTGTGATCCCCAGCAAAAGGCGGTGAGCTGCATTCTCCTTTCCCGTCTCATTTTATTGTTTGTCTTCCAAAAAGACAGAATAAATTTAATTTTTCTTAAGATTGAACTAATGTAAATGTAAATCTAAAAAAGCCTTCACTTTGCTGCAGAGGCCATGTCAATGTCATTGGTGTCAAATCCTGGTTTAGGGGGTTTGTTTCCAGTGGGCTCGCCACCTGCAGGAAGATATGGTGTGGTGCAACGCAATTTAGGTGCCAGTTGTGGAGACTGCTGCCGCCAGGACCCGGTATTGGATAATCATATGATGATGGGTGTAATAGATTATAGCAGTGCTTCTCAAATAGTGGGGCGGGACCCCCTGGGGGGTGCAGTGCAATGCTGATGGGGGCGCTAGTGACCCTGCGGAACATGCTTTTTTTCTGTCGTACTACAAAAAATATATAATTGCACATCCTTGTAAGTTGAACTATATCTCTTTCTTTTTGTTTTCTTTATTTATTTATATTTATAGTTGCGGCGGAGAGCGTGTGGTGGTGGTGGGGGACGCAAATTGTTTTCTTCTTGCTAGGAGGGGACATAACAGAGAATAGTTGAGAAGCACTGGATTATAGATTACATTAGATTTATTATTTATTTCATCTTCATCCACGTCACCGGGCAGCAGTCTCCACAACTGCCACCCAAATCACACTGCTCCATACTGTGAGCCTTTCTGTGGGTCCACTGGAAGTTATGTGGGTGGGGACGGTGCTCTGATCAGAGCACCTCAGTGGCAACCTGGTGGATTAGCTGGTGGATTAGAACGTGACTCAAGACTGCTTCCTAAACCATGACGCCAACACTGCCACCTGTTGTTTCAATCAGAAATCTGCCACTCTATATATTCCTACATCCCTATCCAAAAATGTCCTGTCCTTCAGTGTGAGCTCTTAAATGTGACTAACCGGTCCGTCGCTCCTCACTCGACAGGGTGGAGAGGAAGGAGCGAGCGCGTCTAAAGACTGTGAAATTCAACTCCAAGCCTGGATCGTTTGATTCTAAAGGGGTGAGTGACTGCACCGACCCTACGAAGTGATGAACTACTGTGACATGACTTCAATGATTTACATTTCAGGAAAAAAAACTGTAGCAAAAAAATGGAACAGTGAAGATTTGTTCTGCACTTTTGTTTGTACTTAAACCTGAAATGTATGCATTATATTTGACTAAATTTAGACAGAGCTTTTATGAATAGGCTTGGTTTATGTATATATTTATTAAAGAAATGTGCCTTTTCCGATGCTGTTCAACTTTCAGCTTCTCAGCTCCGTCCTAGTTTTAACTCGTTTTAACCCACATTCCCTTCCGCACAGGTGTCTCGCTCCATTCTTTGTGTTAAAAAGGCAGAAATAGCAGACAGAGTGTAGGTGATGGCGATTGAAATGATTGGCTTTATCTACACTCCATTCTGACTCTGATATGCGAAGCTTTCCAAACTTTCCAAGTTCACATCACAAGCTCCTCCCCCTCAACTTCAAATGATGATAAAGTTTCATTCATTATTTGAAATGTCAATCCTTTTGTTTTTCTTTTCTTTGTTTAACCTGCATGCATTTTTTTTTAACATTGATTGGTTTTAAGTTGAGCCTCTAGAGCGGTGTTTCCCAAATCTTTTTTTTGTCATTATTGTCAGGGGTAAACCAATGACGATCAATAAAGATTCTCAGTCATCTAGGTCAGTGGTCCCCAACCACTGGGCTGAGGACAGGTACCGGTCCGTGGGTGAATTGGTCTATTACTGTCTATTACTTCCACTTGATCCACACCCATATCAACAAAAGAACTGAACAATAGAATGGCTAGGATTCCATCATCAATAATGCAACTATATTTGATTAGGAAATATTTTCTCAGTGAAGACAACAACAATAAACTCAACATAACGCAGAGTCATTGACACAAGATACATTTTATACCAGTCTGGTAGGAGGAAGTTATAGGGTGTGTGCACTTGAGAAATCCTTGTTGTGTGCATGCGCAGTTAATTCGGGTAGGAAGATTTTATAGGTAGGAAAATATTTCAGAACACCGGAAATTACATTTCCACAACTTAATGACTGGTCAGTGAAAAAATTACCAGACATTTAACCAGTCTGTGGTGCAATAGAGGTTGGGGTACACTGATCTTGGTCATGGTCAAGGTTAAAGGGTTTCGTTAGGCAGCTAGACATCCAAGAGACAGAGGTTTTCCAGGACAACATAAGGTCCAGTTACCTAAAGAAACTCTTTCACCAATCATGATGATATTTTATTGTTGACTAAGTAATATCCTAACAACCAACAAGTTCTTAACAACAAAAAACAGTAACTGAACCAACAAAAAAGACCATGAACTCATTGTAAACATAATGCATGATGTGACCTGAAAATATTTCTTGCAACCTTCCTGAGGTTTGCGACCCCGTCTTTGGGAAACAACGCTCTAAAGCATGACCGTGATACTTCTTTTCTCCCTTTACTTTTGTACATTTATATTGCAACAGGGGTACGTCAAGAAGTACACAGTGAAGCAATATTCACCCAGATGAATTGATTTTGGTTCTGTTTTGAAAAGCACAGTAGAGTGTAAATTATGTCCTCAATAGGACACTGTTTTTTATTATTATTATTCCACTTCTTGACGCCCCTCAGTCTGCAAGAAGGGCATTCGTTTTGTCTGCATGAACGTGACCGATGTACCTGTCTGCTCCATGCTCTCTCTCCCTTCACAGTCATTCAATGACAAACGTAAAAAGAATTTCATCCTTACGCGAAAGTTCCCATTCTACAAGAACAAAGAGGGTGAGCAGGATGGCAGTGATTCCGACAGTAAGTAAGCTCACCGACACCACAGCACACCAAGACAGAGTCAGTGTTAGGGCACATGCGCGGTCAGAGGGTCTTTAGGGGGCGTTAAGAGGTGCTCCGTCACGGGTACAGAGGCGTAGGCAAAGTTGGACGCCTCCTCCCGCTTCCTCTTGTGACTATTTCCTACTTCCTGTAGATGTGGTTTTCATTTCTCTCTTTCTGCAGAGACTCAGATGCTGATCAGCCCGCAGGAGCGGAGCCAAGTCTTTGCTGCTCATTTATCTGTGACATGGCCCCATATGGCCGTGTTCTACGACCCAGTTTTTCTTCTGGGATCATCCGGGCCCAGTCTAAACCGGTCCTATTTTATGTTATTCTGACTCTGGCTCCCCCTGCTGGTTTCTCAATGTCTTGACGGGGACACAGCTCCCTCCTTTTTACTGCCTTGGACCTTTTTTTTCTTACGTTGCGGCTGTCCTGTCCTCCTTCCTGTCTTTCTCTCTCCCTGGATGGACAATAGGACATCCTGGGGATAGGTGATGAAGGGTATGGGACAAAGGCATTCAGTAAGTTGGTTGATCAGTGTTTCCTCCTCTATGTTTCCTGTTTGCATTGGTGCATGCTGCATTTGTTAGGTCTGTCTTGCTTCTGGGTCTGCGAGAGTGTTAATCTTTGTGTCCTCCTGTCACTGTTGCAGTCGTGGACGGGTTGTCTCATGTCAAATAGTCACTGGGTTAAAATATCAGGCCAGGGATTGTGGTAAAAATGTCTTTTTTGGAAAGATTTTTTTTTACATCTTTCATTTGTATTCTAAGAGAAAGGTGGTTCCAAGACTGCCCCCTGCAGGTTAATAAACCACCGAAACGAATTCATGCACAAGAGATTTTCATCCATTTACTGAAAAACCTTTCTGTTTTACTCTATGTTTGACCAAACACCTAGATCCTAATGTCATATTTAATGGCCGTTTGCATGACGTTGGCATTAAAACTAGACAATATTCCCATCTCTGCTTGTGAGCATGACATTTTCACATCACAATTGTTTCTGTTTGGTTTGTATATTATGTTTGCTTACATAGCAAATGTAGCTTTTTTTGGCTCGGGTAGAGTACGAGTTAAAAACCTAATGACAAATCACTGCCAAACACAAATGGAAAGTTCTTTATCCACCTAACCCTTACCCCCCTGGACCCCCATTAAAAGAGGCCACAACGGTTTAATCCATCCGTGTTCAATTCATGGGTTTACTTGACCAAAATGAAATTAACAGCATTTCATCTGGACACTAAGGAGCCTAAGCACTTAGTCAGTTCCCTAGTGAACAATATTCCTACCTGCTACATGTGGGTCTTTTTATGGGCCTTTAAAACAACTACTATAACATCAGTACAAGTTACAGATAAATAAACAGCACCTCTGCAGAGGCACACACCAGATCATCACACACTAAATCACTCAGACAATGAAGAAACCTTTAGGGGAAACAAACCACAGAGACACATTGGCATGTTGCATGGTGGTGTGTTTATTTCCTTTAATATATTTAACTTGTCATCACTGTTTCTCCATCCAGGGAGTCAAGACGAGGTGATTCTATCGTATGAACCTGTGATGCGTCATGAAAGTAAGTTTTGTCTTTTTTTTTTTCTATATCTATATCTTTTTTCTATATCTCTTTGTCTATATCAAATTATTTATATATATATATATATATATATATATATAATGTAATGTATATATAATGTTTCTTGTTTTTTGTTATACTTTTAAATTGGCGTTCATGAACCAGTTAGAACAAAAAATATTATGAATATTATTATGAAGTATAACAACAATAGATAAATATATATTTACCTCATTAACCAGTTAGAACAAAAATATTATGAATATTATTATGAAGTATAACAACAATAGATAAATATATATTTACCTATATATATATATATATATATACATATATGTGTATATGTATATACATATATATAGGTCCACCCACTCTCTCCATTCAGTCAGTGAACGTCACAGGAAATGAACTTCATCAGGTCATTGTAGGGTCTAGACTAGGCTAGGAGACTAATGACTTTGACTGTAGGCTACACAGGATTTTTATAAAAACCCAAATTTTGTTATACCATTATTATAAAATACATGTTTCAGTTCAGGAACAAAAATATATGTATGTATGGCAAAAGTTGTGGGGTTTTTTTTGTTTGTTTTCATAGACTTTCTTTCATTCATAGACCTGACCATAAAACACTATTTAATGTTAAACAGATACTTTTTTCCTAGTATATAGGCTGCTCTTAATTTACAAAAACGAAAATCTAAACATAAAGGTATAATGTATAATGCTTACTTCTCAGTCAGAGAAAATATTGTGCTTGTTTGATTTTTTTTTTAAACAAATTCAATTTGTATTCATGAATGCTACATACAGTTATAACTTCACTTCAGTCATCTTTTAGCCTTGATTCTTTAAAATTGTGTACAGAACATTTTTTCTACTCTGCTGTCCCTTTAACTTCTTTTCTATTCATTGTATACTTTCTATTTTTGTTTTTTGGTTAATTAAACATTAAGAAGACTGTTCTGTTTTTCTCAGTTAGTTATGCCAGACCCGTCATTATCCTGGGACCAATGAAGGACAGAATCAACGATGACCTGATCTCTGAGTTTCCAGACAAGTTTGGTTCTTGTGTTCCACGTAAGTAACCAATCAGGTTGTAGCGTTTTGTGTTTTTTAATGTTGCTGTGTCTCTCCTTGTGTCATTGTTATATGAAACGTGCTGCATCTTCTCTCACAATTAATCCAAAAAGAACTATAAAATCTCCCATGGAGAGTTGGTCTCCTGAGTAGTCTCTCCAAAGATGTTGCACATTAGGAAAACAAGTGTAGGGAATCACAGTGAATGCCATAGCCAATCAACATTTTCCATCTCCCCCTGTCCTCTGTATCTTCTACTCTCACTCCAACTAACTGCATGTCCTCCCTCACTGGATCCATCAATCTCCTCCTCTCCTACCTGGTAGCTTCATCTCTAGGATCATTCTTCTACCAATGTATCCACTGTCCTTCATCTGAACATGTCCAAACCATCTCAATCTGCATTGGCAGTAAATTGTGATTGCAATTTTATCACCCACCTCCAGGGGTGCACTATTCTAAACATTTGCCCATTTGGGCCAAAGAGCAAAGTTTGCATAAACACTGCCTACATACTGATGCAGCATGTTGATGTTAATGGGTAACCAGTGTCTCCGTGTGTGTGTAGTGTAGTACCTTCTCTGAACACTACAGTTCTCCATTGTATCACATTGTGTTCTTGTTTTTTGCATGTTTATGCATGTTCTGATTTTTCCATTTCTTTTATTTTGATTCATTCTTTGAACCAAATAAAGCTGCTGTCAATTCAGAGCTGGAGGGTGAGTGATGGAGTAAAAAACATTATGACACGATGGAGGTGTTTACTGTCAAAGCAACCATAGAAATACACACAAATTCTAGAAATGTACTACAGTAGCACTACATGCCTAATTTGCTTTTTTTTTTATCCCCCTTTTACTAAAGATACTACTCGGCCAAAGCGAGACTACGAGGTGGACGGTCGAGACTACCACTTTGTGATGTCCAGAGAGCAAATGGAGAGGGACATTCAGGAGCACAAGTTCATCGAAGCGGGACAGTACAATGATAATCTTTATGGAACAAGTGTCCAGTCTGTGAAATACGTGGCTGAAAGGGTGAGTGTCTGCGCTTTTCAGTGTCACCTCTTTGCTACAACACGTCAGTGTTTGCAGTCAGCACTTCCTCCTGGGTGAGGTCTGTGTCTGACAGAACTCTGACCTGGTTGTATGTCGTTTCCCTCTAAGAGCAAATGGAGAAGTTAAACATTAGTGATACTGTACGTTACAACAGGGGGTGACAAACACTGGAAGTTATATTCTATGATTCCAATTTGGCAAATTATTGTGTTTACAGCAGCAGTTTTTATTTTAACTGCTGTTAACATTGCGTTAACAGCTGACAACGTGTTGTGATAATCTTAACAGTCATTCACCTTCATTGTCAGATCCTTTACTGGGTTTCAGGGGCAGCAGTCTCCTTGACTGGCACCCAAATCACACTGCTCCATGCTGTCAGCCTTCCTGTGGACCAAAGTTTGCTTCCTTAACTGCTGGGCCACCACTGCTGCCTAGTCATATCCATTATAGATTATTTTCTTCATATATTGATCATATGCTCAGCTGCAGAGATCAGGCCCATGTCTTTATTATTGGTCATAGTCACTGTATTTGGAATCAACAAATGGTTTGAAAGATGTAAAATGACCTAAATTATTTGACGTTTTCCCTGTGTGTCTTCAGGGTAAACACTGTATTCTGGACGTGTCTGGAAACGCCATCAAACGACTACAAGTAGCACAACTTTATCCCATTGCCATCTTCATAAAACCCAAGTCTATTGATTCATTATTGTAAGTAAGCATATCTCACTACTTGTTATCACTCGTTGGAAACAGAATAGTCAGAGAATGAAGTGTCGTTGTCGTTATTGATGTGTGTCATGTTCCTCACCTCACCACAGGGACATGAACAAGAGACTGACGGAGGAACAGGCCAGGAAGACATTTGACAGAGCTATAAAGCTGGAGCAGGAGTTTGGAGAGTTTTTCACAGGTAAGTTTGAAAAACCAAATTGAAACTTGATTCAGGTGCGTACATTAACAATGGAATTGTGTCTTAAATTGGCCATGTGACATACCTAAAGAATGTCCAAAAAGTTTAGTTGTCAGCAACTGGACATTTTCTTGGAGTTGAAAGATTCCTCAAGTGAGGAACTTCATCAGTTTCTGGTTGATGTCAGAGGGAACTCTAGTAGTTCTACTCCTCTAGACCACTCCCTTCACCACTGGACAAAGGTGTGTAGAGTTGTATTGGTCACAACTTTTTAGACAGAAACTGCTCCTGATGTTAATGAGCAGTTTTCTTGTCACATGTCCAGATGTGAATGGGAGTCGTTGTCACACCCGTCTAGAGAAGACTGATCTGGTATTGATGAGCAGTTAAACTTCCTAAATCTAGGATGGGATCTCAAGGCAGAATGGTCTGTAGCAGACAAATGATGATGCAGACCTCCGCCTCTAATGGAGGATGGTTGTTCCAGATGGGCGTAGATGGCATCACACCTTTGTCCAGTGGTGAAGGGAGTGGTCTAAAAGAGTAGAACTACTACAGTTCCCTCTGATATCAACCAGAACTGAGTTCCTCCATCAGATCTTTCAACTCCAAGAAGAAGTCCAGTTGTTTACAACTAAACTTTTTGATTATTATAACCTGGAAAATCGTGAATCTTCACAGAAATGTTCCTAAAGAACGACTTGCTTTACTTTAATTTGTTGTCAAGTCCATGACAACATCTTTTCTCTCATGGTTGACCATTTTGAAAGTTTAGTCGTAAGAAATATTAAAATTAAAGTTGTTGTTGGCGAAGCTGTCGACGGATATCAATTTGATACAGTCAAAATATCAGTTCATTTCATGTCATTGATGCCTTTTATTTTTAATAGTATCACCTCAAAAACCATAGAGTTTTGTAAGAGAATTGCGAGTCTCTATCTGTGAATACATGAACATGCATTCCATCAAATGTTCCAAAGTGCAGTGTTGTGTCTTTACTCTGCAGCGCTGGTTCAAGGAGACACCTTAGAGGACATTTATAACCACTGCAAACAGGTCATAGAGGAACATTCAGGACCCTATATCTGGATCCCCTCCAAGGAGAAACTTTAATAACTCATCACTCTGGAACAGAGTCTGGACTGCGAGAAAATAAAACCACTCTGTAACATATGACGTAACTGTATGGCAATGAATCGTCTTCATTCTTATTTATTCTATATATGTTGTTTTTTTCTTTTTTTTTTTCCTGTGTTTTATTACTGCTTATTTTTTCACGCAACATGAATGTTCCTGAATGTACACGGACATGTTAGGAAACGTTAGAGACTCAAACATCAACGTTGTGTTGTGAATTCATCTGATTTTTTTTTTTCATTATTATTATTATTATTATTTGTATTTGATTTTATAGTTTGATGAAAAAAGTATTGTAAAGGAGACTGAATAAACAGGGCTGTGTTTTTATGTCCACACTGTAACATGGCAGGAAACTGCAGAGAAGTGTACGTTCGTCGACGTTGTTGTTTTGCTCGGGTCGAGTTAAAAATATGTGTTTATCTGCACTCTCCCCTCACTATATTGGATTTCGGTGTTTGATTTTTTTTTTTGTGCTACTTCTGCACACAGCTCACTCTATGTTTACACTGTCATCCCTTTCATTTTGAAACCGCTGTATTTATTTGTCTGAATGATCTAGATGCGTGTTTGTTTGTTTGTTTGTTTGTTGGTTGGTGCGAGTGTGTGTTTATTTTTTATTGCTTTTTTTATAATTTAGAAGCAAAACGTTACTTGTTAAACTGTTGCATTGACAATGAAAAAGGGAGAACGCTGCTATCCACATTGGAGATTTAACACTATATTTTGCTACCTTGAACGCTAGAGGGCAACAAAAGCACAGGATTATATATTATTGAACGTGTTACGCTGATTAAAGTGTCATTTCCAGTGGTGTAGTGAGATGTATGTGTTGTGACAGGGTTAGAGGCATGGATGGATGAAAAGAGCACGGTGAAGGAGGAACTTCATGTCTTAATGTTGGGTTTTAAAACACACACACACACACACACACACAATCTAGATAGTAAATGACAGTCAGAAACACAGAAATAAACTAAAGATCAACGTAATTAATAATCCTAATTAAACCTGACAGAAGAAGAAGGAGATAATGGACTCAAGTGTAGATGTGAAAATTCTGTAGCAACACTGTGATAGTATAGATGATAGATACTACATTCACACTGCAAGGCTGTGTTGTGAAAAGACAACTGTGTTGTTTGTTAGCCACACCTCTGATGTCATCACGTGCAACGCATTTGTCTACATTTGCAAAAATTTGGACTTTGTGGATTTGGTCAGAAGTAAGTGTTGACCTGTCGGCCACATGGTTCTGTAATTATGGGCTTTAGGGACAATTCAAGTGTAGATGTGAAAATTCTGTAGCAACACTGTGATAGTATAGATGATAGATACTACATTCACACTGCAAGGCTGTGTTGTGAAAAGACAACTGTGTTGTTTGTTAGCCACACCTCTGATGTCATCACGTGCAACGCATTTGTCTACATTTGCAAAAATTTGGACTTTGTGGATTTGGTCAGAAGTAAGTGTTGACCTGTCGGCCACATGGTTCTGCAATTATGGGCTTTAGTGACCATGTCTTTGGTCTTACTTGGACAATTGGGCTGTACACCTCTAACCATGTAGTCACATCCTCCATATATATACTGTATGTACGTATATATACACATATATATATATATATATATATATATATATATATATACATTTATATGATAGATGATAGACAGAAAGCAGACAGACAGACAGAAAGTGAAACAGCAGGCAGCTTTGAGGGCCCTGGGAGTGGGGACGGTGCCATTGCTCAATGGACTTCAGTGGTACCTTGTCACTTGGTGGATTCAAAACTGAAACCCTCCAGACCCAAGTCCACTTCCTTAACCATTAAGCCACCACTGCCCCAGTCAGTCAGTCAGACAGACGAATAGATAGATACCAACGCCATTGTTTTTTTTTTCTTTCTTAAGATTTCTTGTAGTTGATCCATACTAAAATGAATTACAAAGAGAAGTTAAAAGGTAAAGATAAAAGGTTTCAAGAAATATTGAAAAATATTTTATACATGAGAAGAACCAAAGCTATTTCTGTGCAAATGGTCTCTTCCTAATACTTAAAAATTGAAAGGATTTCTCAAAAGACAAAGCTAAAGCTACGAAAACATATGATAAAACATCTATTGTTATTGAACATTCTTTAGAAACAGATCACATGTCTTAGAACCCTTTACTTGTCCTTGTGCACATGAGAAACAGACACCAGGTTTTCATGGTACTTGCAGTGTGAATGTAGCCCCAACAACCCAGTGAATTAAATAAGGTTATTTTCTCAGTTTCGCTTCCTTTATTGATGAGGACAACAATATGGAGGAGGATTGATTGATGCTTGATGATGTATTTTCTGTTTATATTGGCCTGGTCTGTGGTGAGTCTGGAAATACATAGATATATGAGAAATATTATAAATATTTAATGTCGATATTTCGAACCTGACTGTGGTTTTGTGGTGGAGCTGATGTTGACATGTGACCAGTTCATGGATCTACTGGTGACACACACAGCGTTTCACGGCCCTCTGGTGGAGTGTTAGTGAAACTACCACGTGAGTGGCTCTAAGGCAGAGACGTTTGTGTTGATTGGGGGAAAAATGAGACTTTCAAGACTCGGGTACAACAACTGATCTCATGTTATTTTGGATTTAGAATACAATAGTGTGGAAGAAGGGTTGAGGAACGTGAGCAGAGGTTGCCAGACACAGCACCATGTTTGTCTCACCAGTGGCCTGCCTTTTTTTTGAAAGGGCAGAACAATATAGTACCTCGCTTTGTTAATAATAAAAAAAAGAAAAAATATCAATAACAATAAACATTAAAATACTCCATCATGTACTTACAGCACTTGGAATGACTAATGCATCTAACCATTGTGAGTTCTGTTGCACTGCGACCACACTGGCTGTTTGGATTCCCTCAATGATAATTTGTGAATAATATATAAATATATCTAGTCTAGTGTTCTGGGTATTTTTTCTTATTTCAGCATGTTTTACCCTCCTGACCTTTCACCTTGCTGGTATACGTAGTAGTTAGGTTCATTCACTGATGTACTGGTGTCAAACTGGTTCTCACAAAGGGCCGCAGCCGCCGCCACAGGTGTTGGTTCCAACCCAGCACACCTGCTGACCAATCAGCTGCCTGGATACTTAGTTCAGTTGAGTCAGGTGTGCTGCTGGTCGATGGAACCAAAACCATGAGGCCACCGCGGCCCTTTCTGGACCTGATTTGACACATATGCATCAGTGGATCGCTGGTATGTTCCGAATCATTGGGTTGGTTCAGAAGTGCACTTATTCCTATTTTGTAACAAAAAAACAGGCACTGTAAGATTACAGCGATGGTCTTCTTCCAGAGATGTAACGCATCAGACACACGAAGGCTGACCTGCTTGTATGGACCACATACTGTACGTCTTAGACACTTTAAATGCACCTAGTTCTGACACAGTGTGAAGTGAAACTGTTTTTATTATGAGACGATGACATCACTCTCTCTCTCTCTCTTTCTCTTTCTGTCCCTTGTCATATGCATTAGCACTAATATTTTTTTGCAGTTATCTTTTTTCTTTTCCGACATGTTAGCACCCCCGTAATCCTTCATTCTTCTGCGAACTTCCCATAATCGGTCACCACTTGCCTTAACAGAGTAGGTTTACTGTTTATCTAAGACAAAAAGCTTCTGTAAATGTTTTTTTTTTTTTCTTTCAAGGATACGGAAACTGTATTCAGTCCTGTTTCACATCCACACTTGAATGACAGAGAGTTGAAAACAAAGCGACTGTATGTGTTGTGAACCTGAGGGAATCTACGCCTTATTAAAGTAAAAAAAAAGGCTAAAAAAGATATTTTATATTTTGTAATGTAACCTTGAGGAAAAAAAATCAAGCACTTCTTCTGTGGCATCGAGGAAAAAAAAAACCAACAACGTTTTAAACATTGTTTCACGGCCAAGAGTGTGACGGCAGATTCAAGATCTATAGCTTCATATCCTGGCTTGACACTAATGCTGAACCCTATACTTCCAAAGTCTTTGTGAGGGATTCTAACACGAGAGACTTTCCACCATGGGGATGTGTGTGTGTGTGGGCGTACGTGCGAGTGTTAAGGATGTCTGACCTATGCATGTTGCAACAGTTTTCCGTGTCCTGTGGATGTGCAATATTCACCGCCACTGAATCATTGGGGTCCATGCTGTGTCTGAATTCATGATCCACCGCTGAGGATTTTCAACAGTCGAAACAAACTATGTCTATTTTAAACCCAAATAAAAACACTGTTGTACGACTGTTTTTCTTTTTCATGCTGTCCAGGTTGTAAACCTCTACACTGAGCTGATTAAAAAGAAGTTTGACACATTTCCTCATCTGGAATGATCAGTTAATACACACTGATGTTTGATGATATTGAGAATGAAATGTATGAACCAAGCGACTGCTGTTTGTTTTCAGGATAGTTGATGAATAGAACTGGGAATATCAAGGAAAGGGAAACGGGAAGAAAAGTTCTAGCCTAATTGACATGGTCAAACTCTGCTTGCTGTGGTTATATTTTGCAAAATTGAAAACAGAAAAAATTCTCATGGAATAATCAGCAAACATAAACAAGCTCAGTTTTTCACAATATCTAAAGGTATGGGCTAGAACTTGCATGGACAAACTAAGGCCCAGGGGCCAGATGCAGCACGTTTAACCTAGTAATCAGGTCCTTACTGATTAACCTTCTCCAAATAATATAATTTGTTTGTATTGTTATTAAACTTTTGCCTCATGATACAATGTCATTTAGCTTAGTTGACATTACCACATTAACACTGTGTCTGCTCCTGTAGTTGGACATGTGTCCAATTAAAGGCCCAAATGTGGCCCACAGGTCAAAATATTTGCCTATAACTGACCGAGAACCTAAAGCAGGAGGAACAGAATCTTACTCAATTTGTGATTACAGCAAAGATGGGCAGCAGTGATGATCTAGTGGTTAAGGCCTCAGGTTCTAATCCCTCAGCTTCTGAGACTTGGTAATTGATAAAGGGATAAAGATGAATGAATAACTCAATTAAAGAAGAATTAAACTGTTTCTCTATGACTACATTATTATATTTCATTTTTTATTTACTATATCAATCAATACTAATATTCATTTCATCTTGATTTGTAGGTTTATGTTAAAATAACATCAACAGCCACTGTCATTTTCTGTTGTGGAAATGCTGCCATCTACTGGAAAATTACCATTTAAATACAGCCTCGAATTAGCAGCATAATGTTAGAATCATTCAATGCATGTTATTGTTATGTTAAAAAAATGTATATATCTGCGGTTTCCTTACACTGAATTATTGGAATTTATGTACATATGTAATATATCATGTATAAATATATATAAAAAAATACATTTTTAAGTCAGTATTTATTTTGCCATTCAGTAAACAAAACAGAACATCCACTGACCCAAGGTATATTTGGAAAATGATCCATTTTTGTGACTGCAAAAAGTCTTAATTCCTCAAAGTTAAATGCTGAATATTTACCCGCTCTAAATGAACTTTTTGTGACATTTTTTCTCGATGGTGCGACAAGGAGTTTTGTCTAATGTGTTTCTAATGCATGCCAAGGTTCAAGAAGGCCGAGACTTCCTGTCACTCATCTGAAGGAAGTGCTTTCTCAGAGCTGCAGTACTGTTGGCTGTGATCAACTGCATGTAGTCTTTAAATCCTGGCCCAGTTGCAGGAATCCTGGACCGTTGCAGGAATCATTGCATCAACATCAATCCGACAGGAATCATTGCATCCATTCATGATGGTGAAATGGGAATTTTAATTCACTGACACAACCCGTGTACATAGCCGTAAGTGGACTTCATCTTTCTTCCCCTGCAGAAGGCGCTGTAAATGCAGGTTCAATGCACTGGTCCAGTTTAGTGTGCTGATACATCGTTATTGTTTTATATCCAGTACAAGTGCTGGTAGTGCATTAACTCTGGAACACTATGGCACTCACTCAAAACATTACATTAAGGTGAGGCTGCTAGACATCCAGCCTTGCAGGTTTTTACACCCCTTATACTAATTATACATCATTTAATTGCATGGTTAATTACGAAATCCAGCACATAAAATATTAAATAATTTTATTAACTAAAGTGTATGTTTTATTTTATATAAGTGAGGATTTAAACCCTGTCACATGTGTCACTTCTTTTAAGGTTGTAATGGCTGCAGAAATCTTAATAATAATTTTTACTGCCACCTGCTGGCACTAGCTGAACTCCTTCATTCATTCATTCATTCATCAGCTTATCCGTTACGAGGTCAGGGGACCAGGTGTGCCACCCAAATCACACTGCACAATAAGGTCAGCTTCCCTGTGGATGGTGACCCCATAGGAGGTTATGCTGCTCAGGATGGTACTCTGCTTACAGCACTTCAGTGGTAAGCTAGCAACTGGTGGATTCAAACCTTTGACCCGAGTGGTCTTCCTTAACCACCAGGCCACGACTGCTGCCAAGGCATTGTGGTTGGTAAATATATAAATATATGTATATATTTTTTCAATTGAAATGTGTGGTGGTGTATTTGATAGAATTAATTTCCTCTTCTTTAATAGTAACCTAGCAGTTAAGGAACTGGACTTGGTCCGGAAGGTTCCAGGTCCGAATCCAAACTGCCAGGTTACCACGAATGTGGTGAGCATGGCACCGTCCCCAATCACTAATCCCCGGGCACTAGAAGCTGCCCACTGTTCACCTTGGTGATGGGTTAAATGTAGAGGTAGCATATTTGTTGTGGATCACAATGAAATAGAGTTTGCTTTCCTTTCCTCCTTCCTTGATTGTTATGATAGGATGTGGTCACAGAAAGACCATATCAGAGCCTCAGCTGCTCCCCAGGTCTATGGACAAACCTCTATGAATACATACAACACAACACTAAACATTTTTTTTTACAACTGAATGAGTAAAATGATAACAGTGGTATTTTTCACACTGTTAACTTTTACGTAGCAACATCTCTTAAAATGGTGTTTGTGTCAATGGCAACGTATCCAAAATATTAAAAATTACTGAAACTTCTCCATGCTTTGATTGAATGTCATTTTTACTTCTTGTCACTATTTATTCATTTTTGTTCACATTTTTACATAATCAAAAAGATCTCCATCGTTGTGTGCAATACAAGATAAATCATTTTACTCTGAATACTGATCTGTCCATAGAGCAAAACATCTATTAGTTAACTGAAGAATTCCCTTGAGCTCACACAAAGAAACAAAAATAAATAAATAGACAATTGCATATCTGTACATGCCTGAAGTGATTACATCTGTAGGTACATTCAGGGTCAATCTGGGTGTGTTCCCACTCTTACTTGATCATTCAGGGCAGTTGTTAATCATCTAACACAGATTAAGGGCCCTGATGGTGGACATGAAAGAGTCGTTCTGTTTCCCAAAAGCTACAACACCATCATGGATGTGTTCCCTTCTGCATGTGAACTTATGCTTTTTTGCAAAAAATATTCTGTCTGTCCTCGAAATTTCTTTAAAACCTTAGCTTCATTTTTTGTTAAAGTCTTTAATGCATTGGTTTTAAACTTGTTTAAGTTGAGGGGTCACTGCCCCGTCATTTCACCAAGGGAACACAGCAGCTATCTATGTTTGATACAAAAGAAAAAATGGTATTTAATAAAAACCCAGTTTCCCGCAGGTTTTTGTGTAACCAACAACTGGGCAGTTGGGTAGAAATAATGAAAAATACAAAAGCAAAACAACAGAAAATGAACCAGAAAGTGTCCCTGAACCAGGGTTTTGAAAACTATAGGATCTACCAAAAAAATGTGGATTGTAGATTTATAAAACATAAAAAGCTACCACACATTTACTGGTGAAGCACACAATGCTATATTGTAGTACAGAACAGTACGCCAATCTGTAAAACTACATTTACTGTTATGATGAGAAGTAGAGATATTTACAGTATATATGATTTTTTGGGATGAACATGCAGAAAATTTAGTTTCATTAGCATGTTATCAACCCAGCAGTCAGTCAACACTAGTCTCTGTGAATGAGAAAACTGCATTGAATGAAAGCAAATCGTGCAACGAAGGAAAGTCTCCATTCAGTGTTTACAACTGAGTGCATACAACGTGACCATTTTCAATAATGTTGACTTGCCGAGGAACCCCTCCATATGCCTTCTTGGTTGCACTAATATTACGCTTTCATATAAAGTATGGGCCACAAAATATTGCTCCATGGATCGTAAATGGCCTGCGAGCCGGAGGTTTAGGACCCCTGCTTTAATGTATGTACATTAAAACCAAATCTTTTTCACCTGCTTTCTAAAAAAGGATTATGCAACTTGTCTACATATGGCACAATAAGTAAACCTGTGGTCCATCTGCAGTGAGGGCTTGTACCAGAGTAGTAACTCTTTGGGGCAAATTTGTGGTCAATCAGGAACAACAGGCTGTGCTGTCGTACTATTGTTGTTATTGTACTGACAGCTGGCAGGTTAAACATAGCCCAGAATCTACTCTGTTTGTCGTGCTGTATATCTCCAACAATAGTGACAATGTGGTTGACTTTGACATTAAGAAATCAGACGCAACAGATTTTTTAAAAATATATGTAAACTTTATCGACCAAAACAAGCTGCTGTTATCTGTTGTTTTGCATCTCATACATGTGATTTCAGCCTAGTCTGTTTCCCCCGACCACATCCTTTTTTAGGGATTGAAATTATTTATTTGCAAAATCAAAGATAAAAAAAAAAATCATTGCTTACTACTTACTACTACTACTACAGCAGTTTAAGTGGCAGAAGGAATTAATTTTAGATATTTCTGTGGACCATCAATCATAAAATATTATGTCATTATTATTCTCACCAGAAAATACTTTATCTACTCTCTCACTATGTGCTTTGTTTCTGTGTTGCAACCAGACAAATGTAAACTTTTGACCACGTCAGTGTAAATTCCGTCATTTTCGCAGACTTTGTTGGAGACAATGTGTTAACAAACGGAGTTCTGTTAAAAATATTACGAGGACACTTTGTACAAGAAAACTTTTACATTCTATTACTTGAAATGTTGTTTACAGTGAAATATTTAAGGAGATAAAGTATATATCTGGATGTCATCGAGGACGTTTACTCTCCCACCTGAATAATGTACAAATAAACGTTGATACGCGGATCAATTATTGTATTTTTAATAATGTTTAGGCCTAAATGTGCCACACGTGTCCTGGACATTGCATTTTGAGGACGTTACACTAATCTGAAAACACTAGAATATAACGCGGCTTCTGATTGGTGGAGACGAGCCGTCATTCAAACTGAGCCTCCACTCACATGTGTCATTACATGACGGGGTGGATATTTTCTCTGTGTACAGTATGCTGCAGAACTGTTGATTAATTCACGGCCAAACGCCTTTTTCTTTTTCTTTTTTAAAAACGGGGAAGGTTAAAGTGAAGTTCGGTGTTCGGTATCAACGCGCTGCCGCCGACAGGTAAGTCCACTCTCCCACCGCCGCCGTGACGCCTTTGCGGAACAAATGTGAACAGTTATCAGAGGCACAAGCAGGCAGGAAGCTTTAACAGTGTCCGGAGAGCAGAGGCAGGTTTCGGTGAGCGGACATCATCGCAGGGGTCTGAGCTGTTGGTCACTGATGGAGGCTGTTGTTGGCCAGAACAGGCCAGTGTGGCTGTGAGCACTTTGTACAGACCGGGGGAGGGGAGGGGGAGAAAAGCTGAGAGAGGAGAATTTTTTTTTGCTTCTTTTACTTCGAGGGAAAGCGAAAGTGTTTTCTGTAACTTTATGTGACTGAACAAGTACGTATTTCAGGACGGGTTGGCGTGACGTGAGCTTGTTTTCTGTGGCGTGGGGTCGTTTCATATGCCACGGTCTTTCGCCGACAGTAACATTCATCATCTCTTGAAGTGCTGCGTTTCTGTACCACCGTCAATGTACACGAGCGCAGAGAAGCATCACTTCCGGTTCTACTAGATGTGATAAAAGTTTCTCCTAAGTTATGTACGTGATCATTTCGAGGATGCTAATATTAAAGTAATATTTCACGTAATCGACAGACAGTAGTGCAATTTTTGTTGTTGCCTAATTTCTTGCTTTATTGTCTTAAAAAATCGTTATCATTTGCATAAAAATAAATAAATGTAAATCTTGTATCTAATAGGTGAACCTGTACATTGGTGACTGAGAAAGGTTTTTGTGCACCCTTAAAATTATATTATGTTAATAGTTGTTCAAATGTGTCCAAGTAGACAACATAAATATATATATATACATATATATATATATATATATATACAGTTCTAAACATTGTTGATTTTGAAATCAACAAATAACTGAATAATAATTCACTGGACAAAAAATAAACATTATTGGGGGGGCAGCAGTGGTGGCATATTGGTCAAGGGAGCAGACTTGGGTATGCAAGGCTCAGGTTCAAGTCCACCAGCTGACAGGTTGCCACTCAGGTGCTCTAAATATAGCATCGACCCATGTAACTTCTAGTGGGTTCACCCACACAGGAAGGCTCACAGCACAGTGCAGTGTGATTTGGGTGGCAGTTGTGGAGACTGCTCCAACCTGGTGATGTATAAGTGGATGAAGATGAATAAATAAATGCAATAAATGATTTAGGATCGATCAACAAATCCAATGTTATCTATAAACTATTTCATCCATCATCAACTAAATATTAAATACACATACGTATATGTCATGACCACAGGTGCATTCCTGCTTTCATTGCATTTTTAATGGGAATCATGGTTAATCTCATAGGATCCTGTGTTATTTATCTCTTTCTAGTAAAAATTGAAGTCATGTTAATGTCTCAATAGCCTTTCTTAAGTAGACAATTTTTCTTTAGTTTCAATGTCACACTTCCTTATTATTTACAAAGCTGTCTAGTTAAAACATAGTGAGCAAAATGTAAAAATTACTTCAAGAGAAAATAGGTAATTTCCATTCACTTTCTAAAAGTCCACTTGCAGGCTTATTTCCATTGTCCTTCTGTAAAGTTCCTTTCTTGTCTTCTTGTCTCAATCAAATCCTATTTTATTACGAGTTACTTTGGTTAGGAAAGTGACACATGGACACCAGCATGTACGTAATTGTAGACTGTTGTAGGTGTAAATGCAAGTGTTACTGGTATTTTGTTTGTATTAATCAGTGCTCTGTCCAGGGTGAACAGAAAGCACTCGCTACTTTGCTGTTCTCCTTTTATTCCCTCAGTTTATTAAGGGTTTTTTCCTTTCAATTTCAGCAGAGTTCCCTTATGTAGTTGTAATTTTTTTCTTTTTATTTCCAATATTTTCATTATTTTCATCATATCCTAAAATAATCAACAGTAAAACAAAATAAACACAAAACATACACAAAATAAACTAAAAAACACAAAACCCCCCCCAAAAAAAACAGATGGTATCTTTGTTTACTAGAAGACATTGAACACAGCATTCACCCTGAGTATCATGCTGTTTCTATGAGGCTGATTGATCACAGCATCTCTTAACATCTCCCCTTGTCTGTCGTGTTAGGTTCAAGGTTCTCCCTTGACACAGACACTGACACCGATGACAGTTAGCGCCCTCTGTTGTACAGTTAATGTTCGTCGGTGCACTGTGCCTGATTTTCATGTGCTCCATCTGTCCTAACACAGTATACACTCTGTACACTTCTCTCTCCTCTTGGTCCCTGTCCTACAGATATAAGGAGAAGATTGAATAATTGAATTACGCTCACCTGCATCTGGAGCTGCAGCTGCGTCACTACTCCCGTACTCTCCCTCCATCTTCCTTTCCCTCCTGTTTGTATTATTATACAACCCTACTGTTCGGAAAATTGTGTACTAAAAGGTAACACAATCTTTGCAGAGTTGACAACAGAAAGGTGCAGGTCCGTAAATAATAAATATATACGTTAATAATATTAAAACTCTTCCACTTAATTTTGCGGATTCTCCCTTTTCGAGGAAGGTCTTGGAACTTAACTACTGTGATATGAGAAGACTTTCTGTTGGCCATTTAAGGTTGTTTTTAGCTTCTGGTGATAACATCATTGTGTTAGACAGAAAATTATGGCCCACCACCCAACAGTCTTGACACCTACGACGTTATCTACCTGCTGAAAATGTCAGTTCCCTACGATTTTTAGTTAGTTGACTAAACATTTTAGCACCCAGTGCACTATTTTCTATTACTGTATTCTATATTAATATATTCATCTTTTATTGTGTCACAGGGGCAGCAGTCTCCACGACTGCCACCCAAATCGCACTGCACCATACTGTGATATGGGTCAGGACTGTTTTATAATCAGACCACCTCAGTGGCAACCTATACATACAGACATACATACGTATATATATATATATATATATGTATATACAAGGTAGCTATTTTTTTACAATTACCTTGTGTGGTACTCTGTTTACATGTATTTCATCATTACGAGATTTTTTTTTTATTTGTGTCTCTATACCATTGTCATTTCTAGTTGTGCTGCACAGTCAGCACAGTGACTCTTTGGGAGAACCTTCAATTTAACTGTACAAGGACAAAGAAATATTGGCATTCTGTTTTAGAATATATTACATTTTTCATTGCTGAACAAATAACATGTAATATTACAAAAATGAAAAAAGAAATTTAAATCTAAACTAAAATTATACAATCAAAAGATAATGTTAACTTTTTGCCACGTGACCATTTATTGAAAAGAAATAATTTCAGCAATAAAAAGACAATATGACTTATTCTTAAAAAAGGACTAATTATTCTAGTCTAAGTACACCGGTGTTGTAGAGTATACTGTAAAGTTTCACGAGGCGTGTTGAAACCGGCGCTTTATTTTGGTGAAAAATCTTCATACTTCCTCTCTGAACACGTCAAATTCCTGGAGACTTAACGCAACGGTGACTGAGTGCAGCCAGTGCTGAACTGTTATGATGTGTCAATAAGTTAAAAAAGGTGGACGGCACCAATGATGAGACGTCCGCTGCGGTACCTGAGCGGGATATCAGAGGTATGTCCAGACATACTGATAGAAAACCTCCGCTTTCAGGGCTTTTCCGTGTGTTTCCTACACCTCTCAGTCAGTCACTCTGAGAAAATATTATTATCGCCGCTGTGGACATGATGTCCGCCTTCCGACTTCCCTACAATCCGCCTGTTTCTCTTCGACATCACATCAGCGAGCAGAACCGCGCCGTTCGGACTGCTGTCACCGCCGCTCCGGCGCTTCCTTTCTTTCTCTCGTCTCATACCAACGTTTAAAATACATGGCAAAGCAACTGTTTCCCACTGAGGTGGTTATGACTCCTCTCCTCTCCTCCTCCTTCTCCTTCTCCTGCGCCTCCCATCTGCATCAAACACACAGCAAAAAGCTGGCGTTGTGTGCGAAACCAAGTGCCGCAACAGCGGCGACAACTCCAGTTGTCAGCGGCCCCCGGCGAAGCCACAGTGCGGAGTCGAAGCCCCGGTGATCGGGGTTGGTGCTGTGACACGTCCAGTTAGCCAGGCTCCGCAGCTAACAGGCTAACAGGCTACTTTTATATTCCCACTAACAGTGTGGGGCAAATGGGGCGAGTGCTCGGCAAAACACCGGGCACGGGTGCATGTGGTCGGACAGAAAATCCCCACTTTAATTAATCACTGTGGCCCCCGGTGTCGTCACAGTGGGAGACATTTCGACGACATTGTCGCCGGAGAGTTTGACAGGAGTGAATTACCCCCCCTCCACCACCTCCACCACCGTGCTCTGCTCTACTGTACACGGGTTATCTCTCCTTCAAACCCGATGCAAGATGGACTCTCGCTCGGCTTGTCCGTCTTGTCAGAGCTCCGATCGACATTTTGCACGGGCATGAAAAAATGTCTGCTCGCAGAGGTAGGATCGGGGCGATCGGATGGTTTCCTACTACCTGACTAATGTTTTGGTGTTGTCGTACGGGAGGAGCTCCGGACCGAACTCGCAGCACCCGTCGGGCATCAGCACTTTTACCTGACAACACACACTCTCTCTCACACACACACACACGAATAGCTGCACGGCTTCACTGTATCTGCTGTCAATGCTGCGTGATAGACGTCCACTGGTCACAGGTCTCTGGCCTACGTGTTTGGGTTTGTCCATCACAGTGGGTCGACTTAAGTGATCGCCATCTCTTAATGTGCACGGATGACATTGCATGTCCGCAGTAGCATTTTATTCTTGTGTAGCCTTGTGTTGTTGTATAGTGATGAGATGATTCATTGAACAAAAACATTTAAAATAAGTTTGGACAAAAAAATCGACTTAATCGACTTTGTTTGATTAACCCTAAAACATTTACTTCTCTGGTTATAGGTGTCAGGTCAAACTCCTTTAACAACAAACTATAATAGATGTGTAATAATAAGGTGAACACAAATGTAAAATTGTATCCGCTATCCCAGTTTGACAAATTGCAACTACTCAACTACAACAACGACACAGTTAGTCATTTTGGGCTTATGGCATCACATCAACCATACAAAGCAGGCCTGGGTTGATACTTTCACTCGTCGGCCATATTGTTTCCTAAAGTTTGGCCACCGTTTGATGGAGAATTGGTGCAAACTAATCATGTAATAAAGGCCAAAAGCCTTCTCTCTGCTACCTGTTGGGGAAATGCAGGTATTACAGAGCAAATGCAGATATATAATGATAATATAAATTACTGGTATTATTTTAAACAGTTTGGTTAAAATGCCAGACGGTCCAAATCTGACCGCCGGGCTGTAGTTTCCCCAGGTCTGATATCAATGCATATCAGATGCCGTCACCCTGTATGAAATGAAGTTTACTGCTTTAAACAGCCTCCTCCATATGTTTTTATTTTTCAAAAGTTGCTGGATGTCAAAGTAGACCACCTTTAAATACTTACCAGATGGTTCATTCGCTAGTTTTAAAGCCTGGTGTTACTTGTGGATTTTATCAGGTTTTAAATGTAAACATATTAAACTAATATGTGAACAATTCAATTTATTATGTTGAAACTGCGTGTTGCCTATAAAGGTATTTTTGAGTTGGATTGCCATGGATCATGTTGAATATTAATAAAAACGATAATTGTAATAATGGTTAATTCTTGTCTTTAAAACATCCAACGACATTTTACAAAGAAGTGGTTCCATTCAAAAAAGTCTATCTGTTTAATTTACAACATCTTTACCCCATTTGTTATAGAATTTTAACATTAATTCACACTAACACCTCACTATTAAAGAGCAAATTCATGGGACTTTTGTTGTTAGTGCCCAGTACATCTGTAAATCCATCCTGTATTTCTCTCACACACTGCCATGAATGATATCAGGGTGCCAGTTTCTCAAATGGCTACTATTTCTAGTCTCCTGCATCTTTTTTTTTTTTTTGCTCATTAACTTTACTCCTCTGTCTTCTCCTGACAAGGAAAAGACTATAAAAAGATCCTACACATATAAAAGTGGTGGGATTTTTCTTCTTCCTGCATGTTGTGTTCACAATACTTAGACCCTAGTCTACCATACTGGAGCTGTAAGAAGGTGATGTTGGCCACACTAGGCCAACAAGTACAGCCCTGATTATTTATTGTGTGAGTTACAAAGGTCCAGGTTGGTATTGAAATACTTTTGTTCTCCTGACATGAGTTCTAAAAATTGCGAGATGAGGCAAAAAAATGTCCCACCATGCCGCAAAACTGTTGAGCTCTGGAGTTCTGCTAATTGTCCTCAACCAACACTGAGCCAAAGTTGGTGAGCACTTTTTCTCCTCGCCGCTGGAGAATTGTTGCAGAGAAGTGACAGTGTAACGCATTACTGAGAGCACTGTCTTGTGTTTTATAGGTCATCGTCATTGCATGACAAAGGCACTGGCAGACTCATCTTCATTACTCATACTGCATTTTCATAGTTTCATCTTCAGTAAGTATCCCCTCTACGCCGCTCGGCATTCATACATTTAAACGTCAGCCTGAAGAGTCGAGTCCTTCACTCATCGATTGATTAATATCACTGGTGTCGTGTTTAGTTGATTGCCAAAGCAGGTGTAAATGTGACGAACAGTAAACAGTAACAATGACAATGCAGCATACACAGTGTAATGGGTATGTGTAAAGTGTCATAATAAACTTTGACATAGACCCATAAAAAGTCTTGTTCAGGCTTGTAATGTGCGCATTAGGTGAGTTTGCTCACAAGATTTAGAATCATTGAAACTTATCAACAACCTATTGTAAGAATGGAGTAAATGAAAAAAAAGTTACTTAAAATGAGCAAAACTAATCAAAAGTCCTTATTGGCTTGGTTTATACTCATCAAGAATACATTTTTAATCGGAAAAAAATTATGAGTTGACAGGAAGTAAAGTTTCCGTCTTCTACCTTCTGATGCAAAGACCACAAACAATTGGTGGAGTTATTATTAAATATTCCAAAATTAGTTACTTCAAAAGCAACTGGACATAGTAGGTTTCTTGTAGACGTTTCACCTCTCATCCATGTGTCTTCTCTTCGCACCTTACAATGCAAAGTTTCTCCATTTGCCAATGTACTTTGGTATAAAATAGTGAGCAGTCATCAAAGAAACTCTGCTTCTACTGTAATGTCAATATAATAACAACATAGTGTACCACATATTACTTTATTTATATTACTTCATAGCTACATAGGGTGAGACCACTCTGAGAATACAATCTATTATTTTTACAAAGCATTAAAATGTACTACGGCTGATGCTTTTCTGCTCGTTACAAACTAAGATACAAAGTGTCCAAATCCAGGATACAAAAGGTGCATTTCTCCTTCCACCATCACCATGTGTTTGTCTGTTGGACAAACTAAACGAAAAAGAACGTCTCTATAAAGTTTAGAATGTTTATTTATTTTTAAATTAACATTTTATGTACGAACCACATCTGTACCACAGATTTCAGATGTTCAGTTTATCTCATCAAGTTGTCCTACTAACAACAATAATATTTGCTACTGCAACTTCTTTATTACAGCATTTGATAGCACACCATCCTAACTTTATTATTGTAAGGATGTTGCCAATAACCATGGACTAAAAAATAGTGAAACCCTTTTGTTGGAACAAAGAAAACATAAAATTGTTTTATTTAAAACTTAAGTAGAATTCTTTGACAAAAAAAATCACCATGTCCTCAAGACAGTTGGTTGGGGTCAATCTCAAATGATGTTGTTGCTTGTAGGTGCGGTAGTACTATGAAGGGTGGAGGAAGGAGTAAGGAGCCACCTGTTGTAGGGGAGGTTGCTGGCAAGCGCCCCAAACGTAAATGCCTTCAGTGGCACCCACTTCTTTCCAAAAAGGCTCTGGATTTCTCTGAGGAGGAGGAAGAAGAGGATGAGGAGGAGTTGGAGAAGGTGAGTTTCTGACCCAATCAAGCAGTACGGAAACCTTTTGAGGTCAATTGCATTTCACATCTATATGCTTGTTTCCAGCAACCAAATTTATGTGACCAGGACCAAGGGTCACATATGGAGTGTAGCAGCACAACGGAGGAAGTGGAAGAGGATTCGAATGAACAGCGAGCACGGCGTCCGATGAACGCCTTCCTCCTCTTCTGCAAACGCCACCGGTCTCTGGTGCGTCAGGAACATCCTCGCCTGGACAATCGTGGGGCCACTAAGATCCTGGCTGACTGGTGGGCTGTGCTGGAACCCAAAGAGAAGCAGAAATACACGGACATGGCCAAGGAGGTGCGAACACTTTTCTTGTAAAAAATTCACGATACCTCATCCTTTTCATGAACCTAATACATTTATATTATCATCTCAGTACAAAGATGCTTTCATGAAAGCCAACCCAGGCTACAAGTGGTGTCCCACCACCAGCAAACCAGTAAAGACTCCTCCAAGTCCAACGGTCTGCAATGCCCGCAAAAAGGTCTGGTCCTTCTCTTCCAACTTGTCCAAGGATTCCACCACTGCCAGAAAAGTGCCCAAAACTGACAGCATGCCACAGTTAAACTTTGCCATGGCAGGTATGTGAAGGACAAACTGGCTTTTATTGAAATCCAGCAAGAGATCATGTGTGATTGTTGTTTTTCTCCTTGTTGACAGATCCTACAAAAATGGGAGGCCTTAGCATGCTGCTATTAGCTGGTGAACATGCACTCACAAACAGGGAGGTATGTTGTATTTTATGTCCTTCTAATCCATCTTAAGTTTTATCTACAGTACCATAGTGAGGCTTTTTTTTCAACTAATGCCAATATTTGCACCTCCATAGATCCCTTCTAGCACTAAAACTAGTTTACCAGACACAGCCAGTGAAGAAAAGTGTTTTCCAGTGGATAAGGAAGAGGTGAGTTGTCAAACACTATGTCCATGTTTCGGTCAAGAGATTATCACACTGTACAGTAGATCAGACACAAGTATTTGTCAGCACATTCCAACAGTAATCCATTAATATATATGACTGTATTTCTCCAGACCATAAGGCGCATTTAAAAACCTCATCATCATTTTTCCGTCAATCATCAGTCTTCTTCTCCTTTTGGCTTGTCCCTTTTTCAGGGGTTGCCACAGTGAGTCAACAATTTCCATCTCTCTCTGTCCTCTGTATCTTCAACTCTAACTCCAACTACCTCCATGTCCTCCCTCACTGCATCCATCATCTCCTCTTCGTCTCCTACCTGGTAGCTCCATCTCTAGGATCATTCTTCTACCAATGTATCCACTGTCCGTCCTCTGAACATGTCCAAACCATCTCAATCTGTCTTCTCTAGCTTTTTCTCCAAACCTTCCTGTCTGTGTTGTCCCTCTAATCACTTCATTCCTGATTCTGTCCATCTTTGTCTCTCTTTAAGAGAACCTCGGCATCTTTAACTCCTCCACCTCCAGCTCTGTCTCCTGTCTTCTACCTATTCCAAGTGTTTCTAATCCATCCATCCATGGCTGGTCTCACAACCATCCTGTAAACCTTTCCCTTCACCTTAGCTGACTCTCTTCTATCACAGATCACTCCTGAGACCTTTCTCCAGTTGTTCCATCCTGTCTGTCCTCTTTTCTCCTCTCTTCCACAGTCTCAACTGCTCTTAACAGTTTATCCTCAGTATCTAAACTCCTCCACCTTCTCCACCTCTGCTCCTTGTAACTTCACCATTCCACTGTTCTCCCTTACATTTACACACATATACTCTCCAATCATCAGTGCGCTATATAATACTGTGTGCGTTCTGGTTGTGTTTACTGATCTTGAGCAGCATTAAAAAATCTGTCAAAATTTGAAAGTATGACTTTAGTAAGCTATGGAGTCGCACCACTTGATGTTTTCTTGGAGCATTACAGCTACTGCAGTCAGGAACCTCACAGAGTTTTACTGGACTATACTGTGTTCAACCGCACAGAATATTATGAAATTGGATTAAATGTAATTTTGTATAAGGACTCCAGGATGCCGCCAGTTAAGAGACAGGCTTACAAACTATAGAAATTTCAAACTCAAGGATCTCAGTCGCCAAAAGTGAAGCAAACTAACATAGTGCATAGTGCAAACACACATTCATCAAGACAGGGAAGCAATGCTGAGTGAGCTGATGTTACGATCTGCCATTGACTTGTGGATTCCTAGGCTAAGGTATGAGTCTCAAGGATCGTCTGAGCTCCTACGAAGGCTCGAACCATCACTGAACATCTAACAGCAATCAGACAGAACCAAGCTCGTTTTACTCTAAAATTGCCCAACTCATACATCAAAGATAAAGAATTTGATGAATTTGTAGAGGAGGAGCTAACTGAGAAAAAGAGTGTGATGTTTCGTATTTTATCTGTTACAATAGAACAGTGTGCCGACTGAGTTGAATGAAATTTGACTTATCTGATTATTTTGTGTCCCTCAATGCACCTTATAATCTGGTGTGCCTTATGCCATTCCTATATGTCATTACACCATCTGATGTGAAACTGCAAAATCACAATGTGAACTACCGTGGCAACTCCTGAAGAAAGGACTTCACCTTTTTTATTCTCCCTTTTCTAGAACATCCAACACTTGTTCTTTTATACTGACCAGGATGAATCTGTAAAAAGTTGAACTAACCTATTCTTACTGCACTGTTCAACCTACAGATGCTGTCTGGAGCCGTGCTGAACGCCAGGCTGGATGTTACTGAGAGCACTGTCAAGGCTGCTCTCTCTCCTCCAGCTGAGGTAATGACTTTCCCTTCATGATGGGTGCATCATTTATCAGTGCTCTGCCTAGCACCGAAGTACTGTGTACTTCAGATATTAATCTTGGTGGATGGCATTCACCATATTGTTTATTTGCAATAAAACGAACGAGGTAACGCTGGTGTTACTATTGACACATATATTGCATTTTATTTAGCGCATCTGTCTAAACAATTTTATATCTATTAAATCAGTGCTATATTCACAAAAGGAACTGATGTAGAACATAGGTTGCTAACAAATGTTTCTCCTGCTGTACTTCAGTAAATACTGTTATATGTTTCACAATGCCAATATACAGTTACTGAACCCAATCAAAATATTCTGGCCATCTTGGCGGTAAAGCAAAACATTAGGAGAATTTCTGTACAGGAAGGCTTTAGACCAGTCTGAGTTATTATTATATTATTACTCAGGTGTCAGGTTGTCATGTAACAAAGCCAACTTTAATGCCTGGGTCAGATCATTTGTACATCACGGAGTATTGGAAAAAAGTTCTAGATGCTCTTGACAGATTACCACTGTACCTGCAGAAATTAACCAGTACTTTTTTTTAATAATGTGAGTGTTGACAACGCATGTAACTGTACATTCACAGCCATCCAATTCAGTGCTACCTGAAGGAAAACCATGCAGACAGTCGGCCCTATTCCAACTTGCTGAGGTAAGATGTTATTAAATCTCATATAAAATTGTTTTTATATATATGACATTATAAACTCTTGACATCTCTTCAGATCATAGATACCTTAAATCAGGTCTACAATAACCTGTAACCATAATCTAAAATGGTTACAAGTTACCGGCCACTTATTCTGATAAATAATAGATTATTTAAATGTAACTTTCCATCCACTTTAACTACTCGTGTATTTCTCAGTTATGGTATTTAATATTAGTAATCGATGAAAACTGTGTTTTCAGTTGCCTCGATTACCAAAGGCTGCAGGCCTTATTGTATTTTACATTTCCTTGCTATATAACATTTGGTGTTCTCTTCTAATCTGAGTAAAATGTAAGCCTATAATTGTGTCTTTGGAGAAGAATACTAATGATACTTCTGCTGAGGTTTTTCCCCCAGATACTAACAATAAAAAGGTCATACTGGGAAAATAGAAAATTAAATGGACATTGCAACAAACAGAGTGGAAAATTATTATGCCAGTATTATTACTTGATAGAGCTGACAAACCTAGTTACTGTGCTGTGTTGCTGTTTATTGTTCATTTTCTATTTTTTTAGTTTTTACATTCATTCATCTTTATTTTCTTTTCCACTACGTGCGCGACGTGTTCATTATTCGGAAGTTCACATAATATTTTATGGAAGAAGATCATTATCTCTATCTCATAGTTATGGACGTGGGATTCTCAGGAAAATATTCATTTGTTTATCTACCCACTGCCCATTACCCATTGCGTCTGATTGTCTCGTGTTCTGTGTTTGTAAAGATGTGCTTAGCGTCTGAAGCAGGAAAAATGGAGGTAGCTGCATCTCAGCCAGAGGACAGTTCATCTGCAGCCGTTGTCCAGCAGACTGCAATAAAACAAGAGGTCAAAGAAGAAAAAGCAGACACTATTGACTGTCCTCCCTCCTCTGACACGTCGGCTGCCTCACCTTCTGTGTCCACTGTCATTTCTACCTCCACTGATGCCATTCCCCAACACTTGAGCAGCCAAAACACATGTGTCAAAAAGAAGAGCAAGAAAAAGGAGGCGGCCAAGTCACACGCGAGCAGTGACAGTCCTTGTTCAGCGAAGAGGACGGTGAAAAAATGTAATAATGCAGAGTCAGATGTGGACAGTGTTTTTAGTACGATTGATGCTGTGGCAAAAGGGGCATGGAAAGACACAGAGGACAAGCCCAAGAAGGATGTCCAGAGCGATGTGAGTGGTGTTACATCTGGAACTCCCAAAAAGAGGAGCAAACCAAAAGTCAAAACCCCTGTGAAAGAAAAGAAGGAGGAGAAGGAAGAGAAGATGGACATAGACACTGGGCTCTGTGGACAAAACTGTTCTTCTGTGGAGGAGGTGAAGGAGGAATCGACCGATGTTAGCCCAAACACTGAAGCTGAAGACTTAGGTCTTGGGGACAAGCAGGTTCAGGGCAGTGCAGTGGAACTCCGTCACTCGCCCTGCAACCCTTCACCAGGGAAACTCCAGGAAGACGACAAGGGGAAGGAGATTGAGGTGACCCTTGAGCCCAACATGGAGAACCGTGGCTCCAGGAAATCAGAAAGGAGTTGTAAAGGAGCATTGTATAAAACTTTAGTTTCTGAGGGGATGTTGACATCACTGAGAGCCAACATTGACCGAGGTAACTGGGTTCAAAACTCAACAAAAGCAAAACACTCACATCTGTGTATCCTCAATATGGTCCATAGACTTCCCTGACATTGTGTCCTATGTCTGCAAGCAGGTAAAAGAGGAGCCTTCCGTACTGCTGATCATGATGCAAACTGGTCTGATGACAGCTGGGCTGTTTCACAGTTGGGACCTAATAACCCCAAGAAACTGAAGAAGTCCAAGTCCAAGGATGAGTCAACCCAGGGGTGAGTCAGGTCTCTTTCCACAAGCTATAAGCAGCATATACAGTCAATAATAGCCACAAGAGGATGTATGTAAGTCTAATACCGTTGTAGTACCAAACTAATTTAGAATAACAGAATATATATAAAACACACTTCATTACACACCCCAGAGGGACATTTGTAATGGAATCACTGTGCTGACACAATAGCTGACTTAAAGGATAACAATAAAAACTCACAGGCCAGTCACAGGTTAATCAATGGATATTTCATAACACCAACATTGAAAGAGATAAAATCCACAAAAAGCCCCAATCATACATGTTCAATACTATATAATTCAAACTACACAGCGATTCATGGTGATATTATTGTCAAACATTCAGTGGAATACTAACATTTGCAAGAAAAAAAATATTTGGCAGATGGTTTTGTCATTGGAGTTCAATTTGTTGTCATGTTTATTCTAAATATCATATTGATTTTTTTCAAGCTAGACAGTGATGTACACATGTACATTTCCAACGGATCCTCTCTATTTGTATATGTATATATATCCATATACATTGTGTGTATTCATATTTTTTACTTTATTTTCATTGGTAACGTTCTATAAAAATGACTCCTCTTTTCTCTGACCTTAATCCAAACCACCCCGTATCAGCCTTGGAAAACTGGAGGAGGAGTTTGAAAAGAAGTTCAACAGCCTACCACAGTACAGCCCCATGTTGTTTGATAAGAAGAGCACTACTGTTGCAAAGAAGAAGAAGAGCGACGGCTCTACTGTCCAAGAAGATGCTTCCAAATTGGGCAAAGGTAAGAAAAATCCAGAACATTATCACAGCATGAACACTGCGGCTGTTTCAATAGCCTGATTCCATTTAATGTCTCATGCTGCTCTTGTCATATAGTTTCACACTTCTGTTCTTTTACATAATGTCCAACAGCATTTTCACTTCCATGCCTTTTTTTTCTTTGCTGCATCAGGGCCATCTCCATGTCAGAAAAAGACTTCATTCCACAAGATTGTTAGGAAGCACAAAAACAAGAAGGAGAAACCAGGTGCAGTAGACAAAAACTGAAACACACCTGATGACTTTGCATTTTTGCAGAAAAAAATGTATTTGAAAATAATTTTACTTGGTTAATACATGAAATTATTTTTTTATTCAGGTAAACCTGAGTAAAATGATAGTAACACCCATCACCTTTTGTTTTTACTTGTCACGATCATAGAATGAAGTATCATAACTCTTTTTATTTGGCTACATTCAGCAGGACGCTATTGCATGTGTATAAATGTGTGTAATATTTTTTTTTGTTTTTTGTGACCTTCATCTTCACAGCACTACTACAAAGCAACTTCATTCTGGATTCAGCATCAAAAGCCAAACCATGTGCCCCTGTTGCCATTTTGTGCCCAGACTTGCAGGGCGCCACTAGTTTGGAGATGCTAGTGGGTAGCCAGAAGAGAAAGGCTAGAAAAACCAAGATCACGCACTTGGTTCGCACAGCTGACGGGAGTGTGTCTCCAGCTGAGGGTAGGTTCATTAGAACAATGAGTAAACATTTATTAATATAAATATATATATGTACAGTACAAAGTAGGTGATTGCTGTAAGGCAGTGTTTCCCAAAGGACTATGGACAGCTTAAATCTCTGGAACTTTTTGCTATTGACCGGTCATTAAGTTGTGGCAGCTATATATCCCTTTATAAAATGAAATATCCGGTGAAATATTTGCCTACATATAAAATCTTCCTACCCTAATTAACTGTGCATGAACACAACAAGGATTTCTCAAGTGCACACAGTCTAAAGTTTTCTACTACCAGACCAGTATACAAGGGTTAGAATCACTGGGTCATTTTGAGTTTATTGTTGTTGTCGTCACTGAGAAAATATTTCCTAATCAAATATAGTTGCATTATTGATAATGGAATCCCAGCCATTCTATTGTTCAGTTCTCTTGTTGATATGGGTATGGATCAAGTGGAAGTAATAGGTAAATGTGGCCAAAAGGAAACATTATTTCTTTGCCCCCGACACCAATTCACCCACGGACTTGTACCGGTCCCCGAACCACGGACCACTGCTGTAAGGCACTGGTGCTTCGTGCGAAGTGAGTAATTTATTGGTAAAACTTTTCAAAGATAGATTTTTAAGTAACTTTTTTAGACTTCAATCAAACACAATTTATATCAATCAAACACAATTTATATCTCACAATTCATCTCATAAAATGAGGCTTTAGAAAGTGTTTACAGCACCATCTGCTGGAATGGTGACGTGAGTGACGTGAGTGTGTCATTCTTCTTGGTCCTCTGCAGAGGACAAAACGAAGGACATGACCCAGGAACAGGATAAGAAGCCATTACACCAACAGAATTTATGCAATGATAAAGGGTGCTACAGTAATCCCAGGGCAGAGGAGGCGTCGTTGAGCCCCATACCACATGAGCTACCTGCTTTCTTCAGCCTGGCAGCACTCGCAGAGGTAGCGGCGATGGAGAATGTTCACAGGTGAGACATGACAGTGGATCTGTGACAAAAATGTCCATTCAGCTCATTTGTGAGGGGGGTCATCTTTGGAGTGTCAGGTTTATGTATCTGCTGAGCTCTCGTTCTCTCACTCTACCTCTACTACTCGTTACTCTGCTCTCTTACTACAGTGTTCCTCCAGGTACTGTTAAACTAAGTAATAGAAGATGAACGAATAAAGAAAGACACACACCTTTTCATTTTCATTTCCTTTCTCCAGAGGCCAGAGGGGTTTAGCTGAGAGTCAGAAGAAGGAGCTTGCTCAGACGCCGGTCCTCATCTCTTGCGCCGATCAGTGAAGCTCTGCTGCTGCTGTTACAATAAGCCACAACCTGGACATTGGCAGCTGAGCTTTACTTCCCCCTGTGGTAAGCCCACGCTGAAGGAAGACATGAACAGGAAGCCAAGGGCAGGCTTCCTCTTCATTGTGGTGAATTTTGGCTTGAGCTTGGGTTCACGGTGAGGGGAAGAGACCTTGCTCTTCCTCCTCTTTCTCCTCCTCCCCTGCTCTTAGCTATCTCAGTGTTTCCCCCTGAAGCCTTTCTCCGGTTTGAAGCGCGACGTCTTTCTCAAGCTCCTCGTCCCTTCGTAGATGCTCCTTTAGGGCCTGTGGAAGAACCAAGCTGTCTTGTAGTGCATGGTTTCCCCTATAACCACAGTTATCATGGGTTTATTGTACACTGTTTTGTCATATAGAGGCCATTTTAAAGGCCGAGTCTTGCAGTTTAAAAAAAAAAGCAGCATTTTAGGTAAAGATAAAAAAAAACCCAACAGTGCTTTGGTTTTTCTAGACAAATACAGCTTGCTGTCACCTTTTTACCTCACACACAAGCCTACTGAAGAGTTCCCTCACCTCTGGTAGATTACCTCTGTATTTCAATAGCTCTCTTTCTCCCTTTGTCTTTTTCTGCTTCAGCCCAAATGACTTTAACCAGGGTAAATAATAATAATGATGAATAATTATCCATTACAAACTACTTGCATAGTGTTTCCCAGTGGTGCACCTATGGTGTACATGAACTGCAAATAAACCACGGTTTGAGTATCTTATATATATGTATGTCATGATGATCCTACTGTAAAACAGTATGTGGTAGCTACACACATTACTCTGTTAGACTGAACGCTTCTGAAGGCATGTGTATAGCTTTGCCTCTGAACTAGTGTTCACTGTGTCCCCTTCTAAAACCAGAAACAGCATCTCCAACCAGAAACTGCTTCTGCGCCGGGGAGATGGTGTGACTTTCATTAAGATTAAGCCTTAACCCTCACTGAGATCCCTTCTGCCACCACTAGGGCCCGCCCTCCCCCCAAACTGCTTCCTTATCAATGGTATCACAGTCCCTTTGTTGGCGTGAGGGTTTCTAACCTTACTGATGAGTTGTTTTTTTTTTTGTTTTTTTTTGTCAATACTTGATCTTGTAGCAATTAGAACGATGACTTTGTCGTGTACTTTTTTCAGATACTTTCTTTTTGTTTCATTTTTAATCTTA
>JAFBJS010000348.1:65763-113427 GCA_016785265.1 Paraplagusia blochii | reverse complement strand
GCTAACTTTGCTGATGGGTTTTTTTTTTTTTTTTTTTGTCAATACTTGATCTTGTAGCAATTAGAACGATGAGTTTGTCGTGTACTTTTTTCAGATACTTTCTGTTTGTTCAATATTTAAACCTACTCTAACGTGTAGATGAAGTTAAGTTTCTAGTTTTAAGTCTAAGGTTTGTTTCTGTTTTGTCGAGGAGGTGGAGGAGTGAAAAAAAAAAATGCCTTGTCTCCACCTCCGTTCTAACTTTGTAGTCTGTTTTCAGTAGTGTTGTCAGCAAACTGGCAAAAGCCACTGACAAGATTTTAAAAATGAGTTTATCCTAAATTTATTACGTCTTTAATATGTGTATGTCTCATGAAATGAGAATCTTGGTTAATTTTCTTAGGCTTTGGTGTGTCAACAAAGTATTGATTTATCGCGCTGAAACAGCCATGCTTCCTCTAAAGAACTAATGGAGACGAGGCATTTAATAATGATTTCCCCCTTTGTTTCCTATTGGCCTTTAGAGATCGCCAAGTAATGGTCTACTCAGAGGTGGCCTATAGTCAATATTTTAATTTGAAATGTATTTAAAATGAGCTTTTGTCTCTGTTCTCTCCGTCTTTTGCCTTTGTGAAAATTGTTTTAATCAGAAACAGAGTATTCGGCTGTTAATCAGCACCGGGACCCTATGTCAATACAGGCGTTTGCTCTGCTCGTCATGGCGTTGACCGTAATACCGAACCGAACGTCTCTCTCCTGGTTACTGCTGGGTTTAGAGAAAAATTCCTGCTTCCAGTCTTAGTCTTAAATCCTTTAAGAGCCCTTCCAGTGGGCTCACCAGCCGCAGGAAGGCTCACAGTATGGTGCAGTGTGATTTGGGTTGCAGTCTTCAAGACTGCTGCCCCTAGAGGATGAAGATGAATGAATGAAAGAGCCCACTGATGAACTTACATAAATACAACCAAATACTACCGTCTTTATCCATCTGTGGGGTTGTTGATGCGGTTACACACCTGTGTCATAATGTCCAGTAGGCTCACAGATGCAACATTCTAACTGTTCTTCCGTTTTCGATTACTTGTCTTACTCTCACTCCTCCATCGCTCGCACAGAAATGCAGCACAATGGTTTTCCTTGGCACAGTAGAGAACAATTTAATGGATACGTGCTGGACAAGCCATTGAAAATGATGACTTTCAAAGCACAGCGGTGCCATCGTGGCATTGTACATATGTGAGAGGGCCGTCACAGAGTGATACACTCTCCCCCCGTGCAGATCAGTACGTAACCTCCATGGTATATTCAAACAGACCTTCTGGTTTAATTCCGTCGATAGAAATATCATTTCCAGACCAAGATGGTTGTCTGATTGGATTTTAGATTCATTAATCAATAACTTGCCTTTACTAATATCTTCATTTTTGATTGTAAGTCTGGTCAATTTCCATGCATGTGCGATCCTGTTATTCCCTCAATGAGTTTCTGAGGGTACACCTGAGATCATGTTTACTGGATTATGACTGTTGTAAAAAAAAAAAAAAAAAACAATAGATCTCACAGACAAGAAGCTTCTGTGCTCTAGTGCAGGCGCTCTCAGCGGAGAAAACGCAGTCTCTCCAGACTTGACTTTCCACCCGATGTGCAGCAACTGCATCACAATTTCTCTGACGGATGTTGGAAAGATGGATAATTGTTTTAGTTCTGTTGGAAACTCCATAAAGGAAAGGAGTGCGTCATAGAGAAGTTTTATTTTGATATAAGCTTTTTACCCAACTTTAAAAGATTGCGTCATGAAAGTAATGTTGTAGTAGGGACAAAAGAGTCATTTCGTACTGCAAAAATGAACGTGGATTGATGTCAGCAAACAAAGCAAAAGTGTAACCCAGTTCAGGTCACCGAGTTATATTTTAATATATGGAAGAAGCAGAACAGGTGTTTATTTTATTGTTTAGTAGTAAAAATCAGGGGTTTCTGCAGAAAGCTGTCGTCTATACAGCCCAGCACCAATACGTCGGTCAGTATCATCATGAATTAACATGTACAATAAGTTCGTTCTCAGTCACTTGAATTGATATTATTGAAATCCTGTTTTTGAGCGGCAACGGCACAAAAAGTTGCAAACAGTCCCTTACAAATAAATGTATGTAATAGAGCTCAGTATAAACAAACACAGAGCTGAGTGCATAAAGCACATAAACTGAATAAAGTGACTGCAGAAGCATGAAGTGACTGAGGAAAAAAGTGTAAAATACTGCATATGAGACCACAAAGAAGATGTGACGATTAAAGGGCTGAAACCACATGACACTCAGCAGAACACAAACACCAAGCCCTGATGTCAAGACCATGGAGAAATGAAATATAGTCCTACAGAGCAGGTTTTGTGTACCCTGATGCACAGCTAGTTGTTTACAGTCATTCCATTATGCTTTTCACTTACTTCCTCAAATTGTACACGGACCCAAAGTCCAGACGTCTGCTGGACATTGACTTTATTCTGTCCAGACGTCAGAAAACATACGTTAAGGACGGGAACATCCAGGCAGTAAAACCGTCTCGTTCTTCCACTATGGTTTTTTGCAAAAAATTGTCTTCCCCTGCCCACAAGACAGATTTAGTTGCTTTTCAGTTTATTGACGTTCGCCAAAGAAAATTAATACACGATATACATTCACGTCATGTTTTAAGAAAATTATTAGAGAGAAAACAAAACAAAAAATGTAGGAAGAAATAAAGAAAAAAAAAAAGAAGCAAGCCAGAAAGTAAGTTGCACTGCATTTTCGAGGCGTGTAAATCTTCAGGTAACAATGTCAGCACAATTCACCCTGTGTATCTAATGGACTTTCTTTAGTGGAATGAAGTGCAACAATAAAGCACCACTCAATGCCTCTTTTAGTATACAGTATTTGCACCTTATGACCCAAACCAAAATTGTCTTCATCTTTGGAAAAAAATAGAGATGAATATATATATATATAAATATATCTATAAATTTTTACCCACTTTGGAAAATATGCATTTTAACTATTATATATAAGAGAATCCAGTCAGTAATAAATCAACCCATCTACAAAACAGCCATACTACATTCATTCCTTCACCCTTTCACCTTTTCTAACTAGAAAAATGCTTCTATAAAGTTGAAATTCCTATATTAGTTACCTAAATCAATATAATACCCTTTTGTGCTCGTACTGTCTTCTTGAATGTAATCATTTTGTACCTGTATTTTTCTAATTCAGTCTTGATTGTACTGTATGTATGCTATGATGATGGTATACTGTTCCTTAGGTGCATAGACACAACCATTCTCATGACAGGAACGGTGCTGTGCTGCAAACTCGACGGAAACGTGTGACCATTTCAAGTCCAAAGGACTTAAACTGTACCGTGTGAGCATTCAAGAGAGATTCCGGGGTGATTTTTTTATTATTTTTTTTTTTTTTGCTGTTATAGTGAAGCGACTATTGCTTCCCTGATTTGGTTACAAGTGTTCTTGATTTTGTTACGCTTTGCAGTAGAAGTGAAAGTCTGTGTGGGACAGTTTATGAAACGGGGCGCTCCTGCTATCAACTGAATGCACGAGTCTCATCTTATTTATTACTGTTCCTTTTTTTTTTTTTTAGTTTTTAGGAGATTACACAACTGAATAATATGCACCCATTTATATATGAACATGTATAAGATTATCTACCCTTTACTGGAATGTACATAGATCACGGCTCTATTTTTTTTTTTGTTAGTCTGTGAAGAGGAGATGACGCCTGATCTTTGAGTCTCTTTCCTGTGATAGATTTCATCTAATTTATCTCCCGGGTCGTCATCCGGACCGATGTGCGTACAGTATGTGTGTGTTTGTTTGATTGTCACATCCCAATTAAATGCAGCCTTAATGAAACCCCTGCTTAGTGAGGGATCCCTCGACCTCCCATGTCCCATCTCCTCCTGCCCCCTCCGCCCGCCCCCGCCCTCACAAATCCTATGTCATAACACTGTTTGCTGATGCAACTATTATTCCTTTTACACTTTCTGCTGACGCAATTATTACTTCTTGAACACCTATTAAAATGACATCTATTCCATCTGTGTGAAATTAGATTTCTTGTCTGTGTTCATTATTTTATTATTTATTTCTCTGGAATTTTTTCTTTCAGCAGTGTCGGTCAGTTTTGTGTAAATTTAGTATAAATTAATTTTAATGTTTACAGTATGACTGCTTGATGATATCATGAACAGGCATACCGACTGAAAAAACTCATTTTATAATTTAATAATTGGCTTAAGGGAGCAAGGTGGCCCAGTCACAATTGTATCAATTCACATTCTTCATTGATTTATCTGCCAGAGCTTTTAATTCAACTTTCCCAACCATCATTAAGCAATGGGAATGGGAGCACTTCCATACACTTCCAGGAGAGGGCAGGAGTGCAGCTTAAAGACATAGAAGCCCTTCATGCTCAACAATGGCGATTGAAACGGACTGATATAAGGGCATAAAACTGAAATTTTTATGGTAGAAAAATACGACGTGAACATTTTGTTCCAAGGACAAAAAGGAATTGATTTTAATGGTCACTGCCTCAGTACCTTGGAAGAGACAGATATAACACGATGATTCAGTCTGACTACTAGAGGAAAAGTTAGAACTGCGGAACAACAGTGGGACAGTTTAAAGTTCCATTTTTTTTATTGTAAGAACATTATAAACTTCGTAGTTAGACAATAAAGATTTTTCAATTTAATAGACAGGAGACAGAGCTGGATGTGGACGAGTTAAAGATGCAGAGATTCTCCTTTAGAGGGACACGGATGGACAGGATCAGGAATGAAGACATTTGAGGGACAACACAGACAGGAAGCCTTGGAGAAAAAGCTAGAGAAGCCAGATTTAGATGGTTTGGACATGTTCAGAGGAGGGACAGTGGGTACATTGGTAGAGGAATGATCCTAGAGATGGAGCTACCAGGTAGGAGACAAAGAGGAGATTGATGGATGCAGATAGACATGGAGGTAGTTGTAGTCAAGAGTAGAAGAAATGGAGAACAGGGGGAGATGGAAAATGCTGATTTGCTGTGGCAACCCCTGGAAAAGGGACAAGCCGAAAGGACATGAACACGTGAGAATCAGTAATTGAAGTACTGAAGTAATACTTGGTAAATTGAGTAAGGCTCTGGAATCGGCCGTACCTGATTAGGGAAATGACTTGAGAAATATGTATTAATTTCTTTCTTTAACAAAAAATGTTTGTTAAAAACAATTTTAACAATTGTTGATTTTTTTTTTGTTAAAAAGGTCACAACGGCACGCAGTTAATAGTGAAATGCAAAGCAAATAGCCCACAATCCATCATCGTTCTGAAGCAAGTATCCTGTCACGTGATTTTGTGTCACATGACAACGCCCCTGTTAGAGCCACTTAGCTAACAAAATGTCAGCCTTCCTACAGTGGAGGAAATTTGTCTTCTTCGACAAAGACGCCGTAAAGGACCCGGTAGACAATGGGAAGAATTTTGGTCTTCCAGCTGGAATCTCGGCCTGTGACTCCGGAAGAGGACACATTGTCCTCGGAGATATCCTTTAAGGGCTAATGTGCTAATGTTGTGCTAACTCCTGTCAGCTGAGAATACTGGGTAATACTGAGTAAAGATTATAACGAAACCGAGTTGTTACGTCCCCAGCAAACAACCGAATTATTTGTTAGATGACTGTGGCGTTAAGTATTCAAGTGAAGTTGAATTTCATATAGGTGTGGCTGTTTTATTTGTGTTAATGTGCAGTGTGACGCTAAAAGCTGCATCAAGTCATTTGATATCTATGTAAACAATATCACTTCGACAGAGAAATTTTATTATCGTCCGTTAAATAGAGTAGAGATAAAAAATATTCAGCCAAGTGACAGCTGTACATTAAAATATTGATAATAATAATACATGCTTACATTTAATAAGCATGTATTACCAGGGCAGTGGTGGCCTAGTGGATAAGGAACTGGAATTGTGTCCAGAGGGTTCAAGGTCTGATTCCTTTAACCACTAAACCACCACTGCCCCAAAGTGAATTTGCAAAGTAAATGTTCTTTACCTTAACATCCATGATGTCACATATGGATGGCAAAATATGGCTCATGACCCGGTCCCTGCAGATGACTTCTTTTCAAGCGTACAAGCTCCGCGTCACACACATCTACCAGCTGAAGCAGCACAGCATCCTGGTGTCAGTGGGGCAGGATGAACAAGGCATTAACCCTCTAGTAAGTCTGCTTTTCTCTTGAAAACATTTGCAGTTTCAATATACTATCGCTAGTATGTTGAAACTGGTTTTATTTCTCAGGTAAAAGTCTGGAATTTGGACAAAAAAGACAGTGGGAATCCTCTTTGCACACGTATTTTTCCAGCAATTCCGGGCAACAAACCGACTGAAGTGTCCTGCCTCAGTGTACATGAGAACCTCAACTTTATGGCTATTGGTGAGACATGCAGATATGACAGCCCTCAGCATGAATAACTGTTGATTTCTTCTACATGATCATAATTGTTGCGTTCTTGACAGGCTTCACAGATGGCAGCGTGGTTTTAACCAAAGGTGACATCACCAGAGATCGTCACAGTAAAACTCTGACCCTCCATGAAGGCACCAGTCCAGTCACTGGCCTTGCCTTTCGCCAAATGGCAAAAGTCACCAACTTATTTGTTGCCACTTTAGAGAAAGTCTATGTAAGTAGTGTTTAGAGCCATGACGAAATAAGGATGATTTTCTAACCGTTTTAACTCCATTTAATGTCATTCCTTGTCTCTTGTCTCTCAGTGTTACACACTGTCCATTAAAGAGTATCCTAAAATAGAGCTGGATACACACGGCTGCGCACTACGCTGCTCTTCACTGGCAGATCCCTCCCAGGATTCCCAGTTCATTGTAGCCGGCGATGAATGCGTTTACCTGTATCAACCAGACGAGCGTGGACCCTGCTTTGCATTCGATGGACACAAGCTTCTTGCTCACTGGCATCGTGGATATCTGTTCTTACTCATAAGGGACACAAAGTCACCCAACAAGTAAAAATAACACACCTGGACTAATTTGGGAAAAAAGTTGTTATTTGATTTGTACTGTAAAAACAGGAAGGAAGACAAAACCTCTCTGTTTATAAAGGTTGACGTAGCGAGATGACTTTTTCTTTTACTACTTTTGTAACTAACCATACACCTAAATATAAGTGTCACTTGTTTAAAAAAAGTACATCTGCAGTGAGACACGTTTCCTGTAACTGTGGACACTTTTTCCTCTTCAGGTCTGCGTTCGGCAGCAGGGAGAGCTCTCCATCTGAGAAACAACTTCTGACCATTTACGACCTGGACAACAAGTTCATTGCATACAGCGCCTCGTTGGATGACGTCATCGACGTGGTGGCAGAGTGGGGCTCGTTCTACATCCTGACCCGAGATGGAAAAATGTTTGTTCTTCAGGAAAAAGACACACAAACCAAACTCGAGGTAAGTCAGGAATCTGCTATAGGCAATAGGGAAAATAGCTGGGGAATGTTAATTACTGTAATCCTTACGTTTTTTTTGTGCTTGTTGTTATTTTGAAGATGCTGTTTAAAAAGAATTTGTTCGTAATGGCCATCAACCTGGCTAAGAGCCAGCACCTGGACAGTGACGGGCTCTCAGAGATCTTCAGACAGTATGGTGACCATCTCTACCTTAAAGGAGACCATGACGGTGCCATACAGCAGTACATTCGGTAACTGTCGCAGATAGATAGATGGATGGATTGATAGACAGATGGATATATAGATATAGATAGGATATGTAGATGGGTGGATGGGTGGATGGATAGATTGATTGATGGATGATAGATAGATGGAGGATAGGAAGATAGATGGATGGGTGCATAGATAGATAAATAGATGGATTGATGATAGATAGAAAGATTGTTGGATTGACTGATAGATAGATAGATAGATAGATGGATGGATAGATGGACAGATAGATAGGTGGATGGATAGATATAGATAGATAAGAGACAGAAAATAACTGTACAGTATTAATCCTTCAGCAAATTAAGCATTTTCCAAAGTGTATTCCCAAATTTCTCTCTCAACATTTACAAGCTGTTGCTCAGCTGCTGTCAGATTTTCACCTTCTTGTCCTCGGACTTCTTTGCGTTTTTTCACAGCACAATTGGGAAACTGGAGCCCTCGTATGTCATCAGAAAATTCCTGGATGCGCAGAGGATTCACAATTTGACAGCTTATCTGCAGGCGTTACACAGACAGTCTCTGGCTAACGCTGACCACACCACTCTGCTGCTCAACTGCTACACCAAGCTGAAGGATAGTTCTAAGCTGGAAGAGTTCATCAAGGTACGATGAACCGGGTTTTTTTTTACTGATGAAAATTACGGAGGTATAACAGGAGAATTAATGGCTCTTGTCTCCATGTCTACAGAGTAGTGAAAGTGAGGTTCACTTCGACGTGGAAATCGCCATCAAGGTTCTCAGACAGGCCGGCTACCACAGCCATGCAGTATTTTTGGCAGAGAGACACATGCACCATGAGTGGTACCTGAAGATCCAACTAGAAGATCTGAAGGTAAAGACAGAAAGAAAATGTCACAAAAAGGAAAATGAGTGAAACAAATTCAATATTCACTCTCTCCCCCAAAAAATCCAAATCTAGAACTACGGAGAAGGGTTGCGTTACATCGGACGGCTGCCTTTTGAACAAGCTGAATGCACCATGAAGCATTACGGCAAGACTCTGATGCACCATGTCCCTGAAGGTACCACGCTGCTGCTGAAAGGTTTGTGCACCAACTACCAACCAAGTGGAGAAAAAGAGTCAATGAGCGTCAATAAGGTCAGTCTGTAGCTGTGAACATCTTTTGCGATTCAGTGAAAATCTGCATTTTCCCTGATATTAAACACAATTCATCTTTGTTTTTTTTAGGCCAACTCAGAAGAGTTTATTCCCATTTTCACAAACAACCGTCAGGAGCTAAAGGCCTTCCTGGAGCACATGATCAAGGTGGAACCACGTTCTCCCCAGGGTGTGTATGACACACTCCTAGAGCTCCGGCTACAGGACTGGGCCCATGAACAGGATCCAGAGGTCAGTGCAAAACATCCTTCAAACTATAGTTCCATGGTGACATTGTAAACTTTTAACAGTGGTTAACAGATGGTACGTGTATATTTCAGGTTAAAGATAGGGGTGACAAGGGTGGACAGGATCAGGAATGAGGACAGTAGGGGGACAACACAGACACGAAGGTTTGGAGAAAAAGCTAGAGAAGACAGATTGAGATGGTTTGGACATGTTCAGTGGAGGGATTGGTAGAAGAATGATCTTAGAGATAAAGAGAAGATGCGGAGGACAGGGGAGATGGAAATTATTGAGCCGCTGTGGCAACCCGTGAAAAAGGGACAAGGAGACATGTATATTTCAGGTTTTTGGGCTGAATTAATTATAACAATCATCTGAAATTTGCTTCAAGAAAGAACTGTAACATGAAATATTTAATATTTATTAAGCAATAAATGATTTTCCCTCAGCTTTAAACTGCCCTCTACAGTGATGTTTGCTTGATTTTATTACTGGTAAATAGACAAAAGGTGCCTAAACAATGCAAAGTGATAGTGTTTTTATTCAAGCCATTGCTCCCCTTCCGCCTACATTGGGTTTTTGTGAGAATTCAAAGAGGATTTTGTATATTTAATAGTCCTTCTCATTTTGTTGTGTTGCAGAGGAAGAGAGTCCTGCAGGGTGAAGCACTGTCTCTGCTGAGGAGTGACAACACAGTCTTTGATAAGGCCTTGGTCCTCTGTCAGATGCATAACTTTAAAGAAGGTGTCCTCTACCTGTATGAGAAGGGGAAGCTGTAAGTGAAGACGAACCCTCACCTCTGAATATCCGATTGTGTGTTATCTCCTCATTTTATCTTGACATTATGGCAAGATCCATTCATTGATTTAAAAAAAAAATCAGAATTATTTTGTTCATCTTCTTGAAATGACATGCCTGTGAGTGCTGTGCAAAACTAAAATAAAGATAATTTCAGTTTGGAATCATTACAGCACCCGTAAAATGTGTAACAAACTTTTTCAAACGTATTTCTTTGCGCAGGTACCAGCAGATCATGCACTACCATATGCAGAATGAAGAGTATGGAAAAGTGGTGGAAGCCTGTAAACGTTATGGAGATCAGGAGAGCTGCCTGTGGGAGCAGGCACTGGGATACTTTGCCAGGAAGGAGGAAGACTGTAAGGCCTACATCAGCGAAGTGCTGCATCACATTGACCAGAACAACCTGATGCCTCCTTTACTGGGTGAGCTCCAATTTACACTGACTTATTACACTTTTTCATTCACTTCAAAGCAAGGGTGTCAAACCCAGTTTTCAACCTTAGGACTGAGAATGATTTTTTCCTCCATAAAATTGACCAATCTATCTGCAATAGACCAATTCACCAAACATTGGTGGTGTCAAACTCAGGCCCGGGGGGCAAATCTGGCACGCAGTGTAATTATATTTGGCCCACAAGATCAAATCAAAAGGTCAAATGTGTACTAGAGTTGGCCCACCAGTATATAATGTCATATATCCTGGCAGGATTTGTAGATTTGGATTTTTAGTGCGTTGTCTTTGTTATAGGACAGACATTTTTTGATGTAGGTCTGTTAAAAAAATAAATAAATAAAATAAAGGATCTGGAAAGGCTACAGATAAGGGCAAATACCATTGATGTGTGTTTTATTCCTAATTAAATTCCTCATGTATTGTGGTTCCTGCCGCTAGGAGACCCAGTCAATTTTTTGCTACGGTCACACAGATAGGGTGGAGGCCCCAGCAATATCTTGCTAGGAGCCCCAGTAGACCCTAGCACCAGCCATGCATTTGATATCTAGACACCACTGCCATAGAGCATAGAGCTAATTGTTCAGATATCATTCAGTCAACAATAAAACATTCTCATTAATGTTCAGTAATGGTCAGTGATTTACTAATAATGTGGCTTGAACTTTTAAAGTAGGAAAATCTGCTGAATTTGGCCCACGGGCCTTGAGTTTAACATATCTCCTTTTAGACCAAATTGATATTATTAGCTTAAATTCTAATAACTCTAACTCTATTCTAAAATCTATTTGTAACAACAGTGGTACAGACACTGGCGCACAACTCGACAGCCACGCTCTCTGTCATCAAGGACTACCTCATCAACAAGTTACAGAGGGAGAGCCAACAGATAGAGGACGATGAACGAAAAATCAAACAGTACCGAGAGGACACAGCAAACCTTCGCTCTGAGATCCAGGAGCTCAAAACCAGGTGAGTGTACAGAATGTCAGAAAGTTGTATCATGGACAGGTAATTGTCTTCTTTTTGTGCCAACACTCTTCAACAACAACATGCTGATGATGTTTTTTGGTTGTAATGTTTGCATGTGAATGGTTAGGACAGTTGACCTTATGTGTTTCTAAACACCTCTTTGCTCAGTGCCAAGATCTTCCAAAAGACCAAGTGCAACATGTGCAACAGTCCCCTGGAGCTGCCGTCTGTCCATTTCCTGTGCAGTCACTCCTTCCACCAGCACTGCTTTGAAAGCTACGCAGAGAGTGAGGCGGAGTGTCCGACCTGTATGCCAGAAAACAGAAAGGTCATGGACATGCTGCGCGTGCAGGACCAGAAGCGTGATTTACATGACCACTTCAACAGACAGGTAACTGTGGTTTAAAGGGAGGAGTTGAAAAACAACAGCAAGGGTTAGACTGACATGATAGATGTATTCCACATCTATATTTTTGTGTTTTCATGAAATTAAAGTCCCCAAAAGTAGACCTAAATAAAAAAACATTTTATGTTTTCTCTTCTACATCATTGACTTATGTTCATTGAAAAACATGCCATTTAAAATTGTACCATACATAGAAATAGGTGATGAACATTTTTCTGTCCTGAATTATTGAATGACCACTGGGTTATCAGTGTTTAATCGAAGTCTTCATGTCCTTTCTCTGGCTTTACAGTTACGCAGCTCCAACGATGGCTTCTCTGTGGTGGCCGACTACTTTGGTCGAGGGGTTTTTAACAAATTGACTCTGGTCACTGACCTGCCTGGAAACAAATCAGTCGGGAGCCTTGAAGGGAACCTTCAGAGAGATCTTCTCATCCACACCAAGAGACACAGCTAGAGACCTGTCACACAGGACCATTGTGTTGAGCTTTAACACCATCCTTTGCTGCCTTTACTTTGGATTTGAATGCGTTTACAGCCTTTTAGTTACTGTCAGCACAACCAGGTAATTAATGTAGTTACTTATGAATCAAGTTGCAAAGCATCCTCAAGTCTATGCTCAAGCACGAAATAGAGAATGTTGCTTCAGCATGTGTTTATAGTCAATGGATCTATCATGAAACAAAAATATATATATTATCATCTGACAAATGATGATCAAGTTAAACCCTAACATAAATTATGTTGTCTGTCTTTGTAGCGTTAAATGAGTGCAACAATGCTACTAATTGTTTTGATACATTTGATTTTTTTTTTGTTTAAGTTTAACACCTGCTGATTACCATTACTGTTGTAGATATTCTCATTTAATTTAATTTGTCAACCTGTTGACTATTTTAACTATTGAACTGCCTTATTAGACTTGGGCCTCCATTGTTCTCCCTCTGATTGTGCTTTGCTACCAGTCTAAAATATGAGCTGAACGGTGACGTCATCGCAGCTGCTGTCAAATGCAATTAAAGTTGCTTTTAATGTAGGTCCATACTTACTTTGTTTGGTACAGACTGGCTTTGTGTAAGAGCACGCATTTCTACAAAATTATCATGGTTTTCATCTGAACTGCTGTTCTTAAAATGTGAAGTACGCTGCGGCAAATGTCAAAACCAAAACAGTCTAGAAAAGAGTTTAAATAATAAAAAGAAACCACTCTGACTAAATAAATTGTTGTAATTTGATGTTGTATCCCATGGAACTGATTTACATTGACCACATTAAAGACTATTCATTGAGTGATATTTCTGATTGTACTGTTTAGTGAATGGTTTCCTAGGATACCGACCAAATTTATGTCTTTCTGTGAAAACAACTGTTTTGTATAGGTCATGTCTCTTAGTTTAGTTAGCTAAATGTGGGGTAGTAATGGACAGTGGCCTATGGTAGTGGCAGTGGTAGAAAATAGAGAAAAAATAGAAAATAATGTGATAGAACTTTTAACTAAATAAAATACATTTTAGACGAATTTTCTATGATGCAACCATGAATTAACAAAGAAGCACATGCTTAAACTTTACCTGGAAGTGTCGCAATTCAAACTTACGCCTTTTAATTGGACGTGGACCAATACAATGCCACCAGAAGAGGTTTATTGACGCCACTCACCGCACGTGGACCAATGATACTGCAGTGCGTGGAGCAAAGAGGGCGTGTTTAAAAACAAAGGTCGCCGCCTACTGTCACAGCGCAGTAGTAAAAATCACCGGAAGCAAAATAAGCTTACCTCCAAAACAAAAGCCAATAAAAAGTATCTTCTTAAAAATTGTGTTTTTATAGGAATAAAAATTATCTATAAGTAAATAATATTAAATATTATAAAATTACAACCTTATAAAATGTTGTCTTTAGTGGGAACATGTTATTTAGACTTATTTCTAAAAGACCGTAGGAAAGGAAAATAGTTTATGACGTTAACCGGAAGTAGTACGTGTAATTATAGTTCGCTTGACGCAAGTTTTTCTCCCAGCAGCCAGCCGCTCTTGTGGATCCAATGAGATGACGCCGCGTTCCGGGCCCGACTGCTGAGAACAAGCCGGTGATAAGGGGAAGTAGAAAAAAGGACCACGGCGTGACAACAAAGACGTTGTGAGTGAGGAACAATAACTAGGAAGCCGGCACGGTCCTGCTGGAAGCCCCGGACTTTGTACAGCGTGTACCGCCTGACGAGAGGTGAGTTCCTGCTCCAACGCTGTCAGTCATGCTTTCTCTGTGTGACAGAGAGCTAGCTAACAGTAGCTGTCAACTTCTACCGGTGTTCGCTTAATGTCCAAGTGTTTTACCAGCCCCGTGTTCAGGAAGTGGCGCCGACGCTGCTGCTTGTCCAGTTGTAAAGGAAATGAATGATAACCAGTTTAGAGAAAGACGTAAAGCAGCGAGTGGTGTTACGGAATAACGTAGCACAGCAAACGCATCCCATGAACACATACTCTGGAGCGGCAAGGTTCCTGAAACTTTCCGGTACAGAACATCGTTCACTTTTAACGTGTCGTGTTCGGTTTGTGCATCCATTTTAACGTTCTTGCGTCACTGTCTTCGTTGGACTCGGTTGCTTTGTAGCTTCAGCGTTCTGTTCTCTTCCCGTAAGAAGCTATTATTTGTTTTCATTATCATTTTAAACCGTTCACCTATCAAATGGCTCCAATTGTTTGCTTTGAACTGCCACATGTTTGTACGAACCCTCACCTTTGTGGGAGGAGGCATCAGGTGCAGCCGTTGCTCCGGGAGGAGACAAGGCGACATCCGGTTGTGTCAACCTGCTTAGCTGTCACTAAAAGGTACAGTGTACCATGATCTGCCAGTGTCTAGTGATAAGGTTCCATGATATGGTCGATGTCATTACCTTCACTTATCTACCAGTCATGTATAAGTAGGTGCAAAGGAGATTATTAATAGAGAAATCATGGAGAGAGAGCAGAGTACATCATGGGTGTCCATATACTACTGAGCTAATGAGAACCCTATGGTGTCAAACAGACTAAGACTAAGACGTGGAACATGACCAGTAAAAGCTTGAGACCTTGAAGTAATTCACCTCTGGTTGTGACTAGTCATTTTATTTTAATTTTGTTGACATAGGTAGTTAGAACTTTTCTAATCCTTTGGTTGTATCATTTAGGAAATGAAGGTTTCAGCAGAAGTACAATAAAACTGTGGTCCCCAACTTTTTTTGCATCTCAGACCAATTAAATGTCTCGTTCAAATTTCATGGACTGGTCGTTAACTTGTGGTGGTGTTTTGAAATATTTTCCTACCTATAAAATCGTCCTACTTGAATTAACTGTGCATGAGCACAAGTATTTTCCAAGTGCACACAGGCTAAAGTTATCTGCTTTCAGACCGGTATACAAGGTTAGAATCTTGTATCAATGACTCTGCGTCATTTTAAGTAAAATATTTAAAAATATTTTATATTTCCTAATCAAATACAGTTGCATTATTGATGATGGAATCCTAGCCATTCTATTGGTCAGTTCTTTTGTTGGTATGGTTATGGATCAAGTGGAAGTAATAGCCAGAAGGGGCCAAAAGGAAACATTATTTCTCTGCGGCCTGGCATCAATTCACCAATGGACCGGTACCAGTCCCCGGCCCAGTGGTTAGGGACCACTGCAAGAAAATACAATAAATACAGACATGAGTATAGTCAGGCCTGAACAGTGGATGTTTGTAGATTAGTAGGTTAGTAGTATATAGCTATGTTACTTGAAATAATTGTAGTAATAAGTAATTATTACTTTGGGTTGGTGATGCATTGTACCCCCAAATATATGTACCACATATACATACATATACACCTAAATATACATACACGCGTACATATACGTTTACATATACACGCCAATTCTTACATGAACGTACATCCAAGGCCATGCATATCCATTACATATGTATGTACACACAAATACATACGTGCATACCCACATGCATATATGTTTATACAAATATGCATACATGCATATGTACATACCAACAATCAAACTTACACATCCATCGTACTGCGCATGTCTGTTTAGATTCTACATCTACCTTATGATCCATAATTGAGGAGGAATGTACATAATTTTTGATATTGGTTTATTTTAAATGAAAGGCCATATATTAGATAGTTTTATATCAATATTGGAGTTACATAGATGTCTTGTCTTAAACCTTTGTCTCTATAATGAAAGTAAAGCTAGTTTTCTGTCGTAGGCCTTGAAGAACTTTTGGATTATTTTTTAATCTGTTGTAGTCAGAAACTCCACAAATTTAGGCAGGGCTTTGCTACACACTTATCGCTCTCTATTCATCTAACAATTACACCGCTCTGATAAAGCTCTATCAGAAGTACATTGTCGTTTTAACTGTTCCCAGCTCTCCTTTTGAAATATGTCTTAGCAAATCATTGAAATCATATTTATAATTCTGAAATTGATAGGAAATAAATTTGTCATGTGTCTTTCTAAGCAGCACATCTTTCCTATCCTCTTGTTAATACAACGTCGACTTTGTCATGCTCTCACTCTAAGCTGCGATCTCATATTTCAACCCTGTACACCTGCAGAAAAAAGTGACTCCTCCCCTGTTACAGCACATCGGTCTGTTTTCTTTCATGCGATTGAGAAAAGTTTTTGTTCCTGTTTGAAGCTTCTCGTTGATATGGATTCCTTTAGGACTTTTGTTTTTTCCTGGACAATTTTACACTTAGTGATAATAGACATTTCGTGACGTTTCTGTTGTCCAACAACTACTAACACACCGACCAAACCCTGATCTGTGCCCCTCCTCCAGTGTTTGCTTCTCATTTAATTAACAAACTCTCATCTCAGCAGCTTCGTGTCTTCCTGTATTTTCATATTGACTTTTGTCGTCATCATTATCATCTTCATACACTTAACCATCTCAAAATCTAATGATTGAGATTTGGTCAACTGTCTCTACACTGACACTTCCTGTCAAAGTGTAAGATCAGGTGTCTCGCACTCACGGCCTGTAGGCCATTTGCGGTCCGTGGAACGATATTTTGCAGCCCCCACCTTGATGTGAAAGTTGAATTTCTAATAATAGTTTATGGATTTGTACTCCACATTTTATAGTAAGTCCTATAGTTTTCAAAACCCTGATCCACAGTCTCCTTCTGGTTCAGTGTTGCTTTACATAGAATCTATGGAAAATGGCAATGGGATTGTTTTAATGATAGTGTGGGTGGTGGCCCTCAACTTATTTCAGTTTGAGACCCTCGTCTTAGATAATGCATCTTAGTTGGAACTGGTCTTGCTTTCTGTACGATCAGAAAAACATCTTTATACTATTAAATCCAGAGAAGGTTTTCACAGTGTTCCAACAAATGCTGCAACAGGAAATATATCTGTTTCCTCGTGGTCACATTCTTTTTGTCTGCTCATCACTTTTTGAATCAAAAGTCATGGTCTTTGAAGTCTTTAATAGACACGTTCACCTCCACACTTTGAAGATTGTATTGTTCTAATGTTGAAACATTACTTAACGGCTTTTTAACTCATCCTTTGCTGTACCTTGGAGTTCAATACAAACTGAGAACTACAGTAAAATAATTTTTGTTTCCGTGAGATGTCTCAACCTCTTTATAAGACAGTTCATCATTTTTTAAAATCAAAGGCTGACATGCTGAGGCGGATGAAGCAGGCAAGAAAATTCGAGTTGGGGAAAAAACTGTTATCTTTTTTTAAAACTGATCTGTTTTAACTCTTGACTTCCTATGTGTCCAGTTTGTTCTGCTGTGCTAGCGTTCAAGTATTAACCCTTAAAATCCCCCCCTCTCCCCTTTCCCTGTTAAGTTGCTGTGTTTTTTTCCTCGATCAAGTGAAGCAGTTTGCCTCTATTTTTGGTTTGTTTCTAAATTTGCCTTCAGATTAATGGAGCAGAAAACAATTATTTTGTTTTCTGCTCATTTCAAATTGTGCAAAGTATTATAACTTATCTATAAATGTTTTCTCAGTAGGTAAATGTGTTCATCTTGCAGGCTGGCTTAATATAGAGAGAATCACCCAGGTGAAAATGGTACTCAGCCGGGGAGATGATCAGATAAGAGTGAATTTTGTTTTATTTTTTCTTCCAGGTCATCATGGGGATGAGGAAGCTGCCGCTCTTTGCTTTCTTCTGCCTTGTTGTGGCAATGCTGCCTTATCAAACAGGTAAAAGTTATCTTACTCTAGATATAATCTTCTTCAGATGCTTAGAATGATGAATATGTGAGCGCAATAATCATATATCCATGTTAATATTCTCCCTCAACGAGCTTTCTGTAAAATGTGTGTTTTTGGTATTTGCAGCGTCTGTCGCTGTCATGTCAGTTGACCTGGGCAGTGAGTGGATGAAAATAGCGATAGTAAAACCCGGTGTGCCAATGGAGATAGTTTTAAACAAGTGAGTAACTAATGGTGTGGCCTGTATACTTGAACAAAATTAAACAAAATTAATTTTGGGGATTTTTTTTTTTTTGTCTTTAGGGAGTCACGAAGGAAAACACCTTTGGCTGTGTGTTTGAAAGATACTGAGAGACTATTTGGAGACAATGCACTTGGAGTGGTAGGACATTTTCCTAATTGCACAGAGTAGAACTTTGCGTGTAGATGAAACCTAAATATGACCTATATAAGTATATGACCTGTTTATTCATTAATGAGGTTTTGTGTGTTTCAGTCTGTGAAGAACCCCAAAACTGTTTATAGGCATCTGCAAAGCCTGCTGGGTAAAAAACACGAGAACCTGCATGTGTCGCTCTACCAGAAACGCTTCCCTGAACACCAGCTGCAGAAAGACCCGGTCAGGGGAACTACGTTCTTCAAAAACTCAGAGTGAGTTTTCACAGTTTTACATGTTATCTCACAACAAAATATAGGCATTTGGGTCAACGTTTTCACTTTTAGATACAATGTATGAAGACTGTTACTCTTGAAAGAAAAGGAAACAATCTTACTTTCATCATCTGAGATTGTTTGTATATTTTATCTCATTTCAGGGACTTGCAGTACTCACCAGAGGAGCTTCTGGGGATGGTCCTCAATTATTCCCGTGGTCTGGCTCAGGACTTTGCAGGTTGGTAAGCCCTTAAAATAAGAAGATCAATAAAGCCTGAAACTGTCAGGATAAACATGTCAAATAAAATGAAACTCTTTCTAATCTTTCAGAGCAACCGATTAAAGACGCCGTGATCACAGTCCCGGCCTATTTCAACCAGGCAGAACGCAGAGCGGTGCTGCAGGCTGCACAGATGGCCGACCTGAAGGTCCTGCAGCTCATCAATGACAACACAGCTGTGGCCCTGAACTACGGGGTCTTCAGGAGAAAAGACATCAATAACACAGCTAAGGTGGCTGCATCTCATTGTCCTTTAGAACCAGTCTGTGCATGTTACAGTGCTGCATTATTCAGAGTCTAAACTGTTTTTTTTCTCTTAAAAGAATGTGATGTTTTATGACATGGGCTCCGGCAGCACCACAGCCACCATCGTCACTTACCAGACAGTCAAAACCAAGGATTCTGGAACCCAGCCCCAGTTACAGATCCGTGGTGTTGGGTGAGTTGGATAATTATCAAGATTGTATTACATCTGGGACTAATGGCTTCAAATGCATTAGTTTTGACACCATTATCGTTCCTCCCACCACATTACACTGTAGTTTTCATAGCCCAGTGGAAGGGGTCACTGACACTGTTGAAACTGAGAGCTACTTCAAGGGTGCTTAGCCCTACCAAGAGCTACAGACATCCTGAGTCTTGTGATAATAACTGCTTGATGGGTTTGGGGACATATTATAGGAGACACTCTTGCTTTTTGGCAAAAGCTAGAGAAACCAGATTGAGATGGTTTGGACATGTTCAGAGGAGGGACAGTGGATACATTGGTAGAAGAATGATTCTAGAGATGGAGCTACCAGGTAGGAGAGAAAGAGGAGATTTATGGATGCAATGAGAGAGGACATGGAGTTAGAGCTGAGGAGAGGGAAAATGTTGACTCACTGTGGCAATCCCTAAAAAAAGGGACAAGCCAAAACCAAAAAAGGAAATACTGTCTGACTTGATACTTATGTGATCCTTAAGTGAACCCTAGTGATTGGCATCTAAAAATATAAATAAATCCATAAATGTATTTTATTTTTTTTAAAAAAAGGTAATTGCTGAGGAACTACCAGCACTCTCTTCAATATCTTAATATCAACCTTGAAACCTTAGAAATTAACATGTCTCTTATTAATTTTTTTTCTTGCCTTTAGTTTTGATCGTGGACTGGGGGGATTTGAGATGGACCTGCGTCTCCGGGACCACCTGGCTGACCTCTTCAATGCTCAGAAGAAGAGCAAAAAAGACGTGAGGGACAATCATAGAGCCATGGCCAAACTCCTCAAAGAAGCCCAAAGACTGAAGACTGTGCTCAGTGCAAATGTGGACTTCATGGCCCAGGTTAGTGCACCATTCCTAACATGTGGGCTGTGCCTACTTTGTCCATTACACCTTTGATTAATGCTGCACTACACAATGAGATTTTACCTGCCAGTATATTTCTAAAGAAGCTATTGTCAGTAATATGAGATATTAGATTTTTCGGAACTGTCATGTTAAAAGTTATTAGACCAACCCCTTTTTGTACAATAACTTTTTTCCGTTGCCTTGTTCCACTATTTTTGATTGGACAAATATAATCAACAACAAAAATATCTCATAAGAGTTTAATTTCAGAGCTGATATCTAGACATTTCCCATGGTTACTTGATAGGTTGGTCTAATATTTCTTTTCATGACTTTATGTTCAGGCTAGTTGTTCTCAAATGTTTTTCTGCAGCCTCCGCCCTGTAGATTGGACGATTGTTGACTTCTCCTCACCTGCACCTCCTCATCACTGATGTTTTTGTTAATGTAGAAATTGATTTTCTTTTTTTTCTTTAAGAAAATCAGATTCAGAATGCAAGCCACCTTCTCTAGGCTCAGCACTCAGGCTGTATAATCTCTATTTCCAGGTGGAAGGTTTGATGGATGACATTGACTTTAAAGCCAAGGTGACCAGGTCTGACTTTGAGGAGTTGTGTGCTGATCTTTTTGAAAGAGTTCCTCGACCTGTGGAGGAAGCACTCGCTGTGGCAGAGATGAACTTGGTCAGTATTATCACTCTTTTTCCTTTTTTTTAAGTTTACACCCTACATATTATGTTGCTGTCAACTGTATACTTGGCTATATTAAGTATTTATTTCTCCATATATCACATATATTTCCTGATTGTTTGTCCACATTGAATCTTGAATGTATAATAAAGCTGTGTTTATGTATTTTTTTTGGTTTTCTGTGTATTTAATATATAACTAAGATTTGGTGTTATTGTTAACAGGATGAAATAGAGCAGGTGATTTTGGTTGGTGGCTCCACTCGCGTCCCCAAAGTTCAGGAAGTGCTTCTCAAAGCTGTGGGCAAGTAAGTGTCAACCACACGCATGCTTCTCCAGATTAGGAATATTTTTTTCTCTTACTTATATTGCCATATATATATGTAACTGATTATTTAGAATTAGTTTCAATTTGGTTTGACGTTACCTTAAGTGCAATTGTACATTTTCTTTCCTGTCAGAGAGGAGCTGGGTAAGAACATTAATGCTGACGAGGCAGCAGCCATGGGTGCTGTCTACCAGGCTGCTGCTCTCAGCAAGGCCTTCAAAGTCAAACCTTTCCTGGTCAGAGATGCTGCTGTTTTCCCTATTCAGGTGGGTGGACAGGTTTCACTGGTGATGGGTTAAATGCGGAGGTTGAATTTCCTTGTGTGCATGGTGTGCTGTGTCACAATGACAAATAGTCACTTAAAAAAAAAAATCTTCTTCCTGTGGTAGCGTGTGTCGAGCCCACAATCCTTTTGTGTATTCAGTGATGCATATCTCCAGTGGTTTGACATGTTTAGAGGTTCATTTGCAGTGGAAACTGTGGAAGAGAGAAAAAAAATAGAGTACAGGCAGGAGGGAGCAACTGGAGAAAAGAAACGAAAAGGAGTGATCTGTGATAGAAGAGAGTCAGCTAAGGTGAAGGAAAAGGTTTACAGGACTGTTGTGAGACCAGTCATGATGGATGGATTAGAGACACTAGGAGTAGGTAGACGACAGGAGACAGAGCTGGAGGTGGAGGAGTAAAGATGCTGAGATTCTCTTTAGGAGAGACAAGGATGGACTGGATTAGGAATGAGGTGATTAGAGGGACAACACAGACAGGAAGGTTTGGAGAAAAAGCTAGAGAAGACAGATTGAGATGGTTTGGACATGTTCAGAGGCGGGATACATGTTCAGTGGATACATTGGTAGAAGAATGATGCTAGATATGGCGCTACCATCTCAATTTATACGAGACAAAGAGGAGATTGATGGATGCAGTGAGGGAGGACGAGAGTTGAAGGTACAAAGGACAGGGGGAGTAGGGAAATGTTGACTCCCAATTTTTTTTTGTACCTGTTCGATTAAATGTATCAATTTTATATTTTCATCTTAAATATTTTTTTCCACTTTTTTAACAACTGTTATATATTTGTTTACTAAAGTGATGCACCTTGAAAGTGTTTCAGTTTTAATAAATGTAAATATCTGTTGTTCTATTGCATTTAGGTGGAGTTTAATCGTGAGATGGAGGAAGAAGATGGTGTCAAAACCTTGAAACACAACAAACGTATCCTCTTCCAGAGGATGGCGCCGTACCCCCAGCGCAAAGTCATCACATTCAACCGCTACACTGACGACTTCACTTTCAACATCAACTACGGAGACCTCAGCTTCCTGAGTCAGGAAGATCTCAGGTGTGAAAACTGCTTGTTTTGGTTTTTGGTCTCAGAGTGTCACAGTGTGGGCGGAAGCAGTTTCAGTGCTTTTACCAGAGTCAAATATCTATTTCGACTCTTAATCATTGTGATGTTGAGTTCACTGACCTTTTTTTATTTTTATTTTTTAAATGCCTGATTACGGTGCTGTTGTTGTTGCAGTGTGTTTGGCTCTCTGAACATGACCACAGTCAAACTGTCTGGTGTGGGCAGCAGTTTCCAGAAACACACAGACGCTGAGTCAAAGGGCATTAAAGCCCATTTCAACATGGATGAAAGTGGAGTGCTGCTGCTCGACCGGGTGCGTTCCTCTCAGTCTCACATCCCTAATGTTTGTTTCTCATTTGCTTTTTCCTTTGCATATAATGCCCAACAAAATGAATACAGAAGAAAAAATACAGTGAAAATGAAATACAATTCAGATTGTAATACTCACATTCATCCACAGAAGTGTCTACCACTGACTGCATCCAACAAAACCATTTTTCTTTGCATCGTTGACTTGCAGTAGAATACTTTTAATGAATCTTGTGGGCCCCGCCAACATTCAACTTCCACATCAAGGTGGGGGCCACAAAATATTGCTCCGCAGGCCACAAATGGCCCACAGGCTGCAAGTTTGAGACGCCTGGTAAAGACAGAAACGCTGTCACCTGAGCAACAGCAGTCTGTACCTTACTAGAGGAGAAAACAAGCTTCTGGTTAGGTCATTCCCTCTGTAATAAAATTCATTTTATGAGTGTTACTTAAAGTAGCAATAAATCCTAAGTAGTCATAAATTCAATGGTCTGTGGTTGGGCCTTAAAGTAATATTCCGTTAAAGCAATTGTTTTAGCTTTGCATGCGTTTATGTCCAAGGCCTGTTTTCATTTATAACTTAGAAAACTAAATATTGTATTTGATTTTTATTTATCTACATATATTGTTAATCATTAATAAGAAAACAATTCCATGACACTGCTTCATCTAAATTAAACCGTAATAATTGTATTATTTATTCACAGGTGGAGTCTGTGTTCGAAACAATCGTAGAGGAGAAGGAAGAAGAATCAACTTTGACAAGTACGTTTACCTTCTGTCCTCTGTCAGTCTATTTTTAAGGCCTTTTCTATATGTGTTGTAAATTCTATTTTGGTGTACAGTACACTAATATTTTTGTGGGTTTTTTTTTTCTTTCTGCCAGAACTTGGTAACACTATTTCCACCTTGTTTGGAGGAGGATCTTCAGAACCAGCTCCCAATGTAACAGAGCCTGTGCAGGTAAAGGAAGCTGAGTCAAACATCTACGCTGTGTATCAGTGTCCCCCAACCTTTTTTGCGCCACGGACCGGTTAAATATACTCGCACTATTTTCACGGAGTAGTCTATAACTTGTGGCAGATAAATAATCTTTAATAAAATAACATTTCCGGTGTTCTGAAATATTTTCCTACCTATAAAATCTTCCTACCCAAATTAACTGTGCATGGGCATATGTCATTGCTGAAATACTTTCTGAAGGAAATTCTGCCCCTTATTGCCCCTTATTTTTATTTTTATTTTTTCTGACATCCAGGATGAGGAGGAAGTGCCTCTGGAGTCGGACAAAGATGACAAAGATGAGGCCCAGAAGGAAGAGGCCGCCAAAGAGAAGCAGGACGAGTCAGAAAATGGTGAAAAGACAGAAGAAAAAGGCCAGGAACAGACAGAAGAGGCAGGATCTAAGACCGACCCTAAAGTAAGATCTGACGCGTGCACTCTCCTGAGATATATTTTCAGCAAACCCAAATAATTGGAGACGCAAAATCAACATAATTTCTCATTAATAAGGAGGAAAAGGATGCAGAGAAAAGTGAAAGCACAGATGCAGAGAAGAAAGACGTTGAGAAGGCAAAGCCTCAAAAAAGGACAAAGATCTCCGAAGACATCACCGTGGAACTGAACATCAACGACATATTTGATCCCACTGCAGATGACATTGTTTCCTCAAAGAAGAAGTAAAGCTTTATTTTATTTTATTGCCCATTTTGAGTTCATTTTTTTTGTGAATTTCTGGTATATATGTAACAAATCTTCACTTTCAGGCTGCAGGACCTGACAGACAGAGATCTGGCCAAACAGGAAAGAGAAAAGGCTCTCAACACCCTGGAGGCCTTTATCTTTGAGACCCAGGTAAACGGCAGAAGATATTGTTTTACTTTTTCTTGTTCACATTTAAGGAGCTACCATTAGCTGTCCCTTACATGTCAGTGCATGTCCTTATTCTTCTAAACCACATAATACTGCCTCCTCAGGACAAGCTGTACCAGGACGATTACCAGGTGGTGGTGTCGGAAGAGGAGAAGGAGGAGATCGTCACGAAGCTGAAGGAGGCGTCGGAGTGGATGGATGAGGAGGGGTACTCGGCCTCCACCAAGCAGCTCAGAGAGAAGCTGTCGCAGCTGAGGAGCCTTTGCAAAGACATGTTCTTCAGGGTGGAGGAGAGGAGTAAGTGGCCAGATCGCCTGGCTGCTCTGGAGAGCATGCTCAATACCTCCAGCTACTTCCTCCGGTGAGGAAAACAGTTTTGTGTTATAGTTATTGTGGTCATCATGTGGCCCTACTATATGCCAAACTTGGGCCATTGAGTCTAATAATTATTTTAGAACATGCAGCCAGCTGCGGCATTTTATCTTGGTTGTTTTGTCTATTAATAATCGGTAAAAGTTTGCTGTTATAATAAATTTAATAAATAATGCCTGTCTTCTATAAAGGGGCGCCAAGCTGATTCCAGAGGACGATCAGATCTTCACTGAAGTGGAGATGAACATGTTAGAAAAAGTCATCAACGAGACCTGGGTAGGTACTGAACAGAGTTTGTGCTGGTATATGTTGCTATTCACAAAGTCCCCACATGATGGAGACATGATGTTGTATGCGTTAAGCTGGGATTTGTTTCAAGAAGAGAGTGAGCTACTGTTTTCAGGAATGAGGTGATTAGAGGGACAACACAGACAGGAAGGTTTGGAGAAAAAGTGAGAGAAGACAGATTGAGATGGTTTGGACATGTTCAGAGGAGGGACAGTGGATACATTGGTCACAAGACAAAGAGGAGATTGATGGATGCAGTGAGGGAGGACATGGACGTAGTAGAGTTAGAAGAAGTTTACCTGTAACTTTCTATGTTGTTTCTGACCTCAAATATGTATTTTTGAGGTTTGAGGGTCTTTTTCCTCATTCTAAGTTACTTACTTAAATGTATGCTTTTCTTTAAAGACATGTTGAACTGTAGTCATTGCTCCTTCCTACTGGGTTATGTGTAAACAAACATGAATATCTGTAAACAAACCATCAGCCTTGGGGTTTAACTAATAACCACAGTTTATAGTTTATTTTGTCCTGCAGACTCTGACTGCTGGATATAACCGAAACTTGACCGTGTTTAATTCCAGCAATTTTGGTTGATAGTTGAGAACCTTCTGGGAGTCGCCTCAACATCTCTGATAAAACTTGAGAATACTTACAGAAACCATTACCAATCTCATTGTCCTGTTCTATTTTCTGTTTCTTCCAGACGTGGAAGAACGAAACGGTAGCACAGCAGGAGAAACGCTCACCCAAAGAGCGTCCCGTCCTACTGTCCAAAGACATCGAGTCCAAGCTGGCGCTGCTGGACCGGGAAGTCAACTACTTGCTCAACAAAGCCAAGTTTGCCAAGCCCAAGGTTAAGCCCAAGGCTAAGAACAGCACCAGCTCCGAGAAGAGCAGCAAGGCCAATGACACGACGGAGGAGAAAGTCATCCCTCCCGCAGAGGAGAACACGGACGACAAGAGTGGTGGGTCCAAAGCAAACATTTTCTCCTAGTTTAGGTTAAAAATCGAAATATTATACGAGGTTGAAATCCCTTGTTTTTCTACTTCCAGAAACAGAGGAGGCGCAACCGGTTAAAGCCCCACCAGCAGAAGAAAGCACCGCAGAAACAAATTCTGACAATGAATCCCAATCCTCAAAAGAAGAGACAGGTCGGTCTGCCAAACCCAAATCTGATAACGGTGGAGAGCTTTAGTCGGGCTTGAAGATGTTAGGAGCAATTGTAATTGGACTGTGAGCTCAGAAATCACCTTAAAGGTGTTTTTATGTTTTAATTTTAATTTTTTTTTTTTAAGAACTGGAAAAGCTCAGTTTATGAACTTCATGGTTGTGATACCATGGAGTTCACAAAATATACTTTTAATTTAGAAGAACAGAAATACAAAGGTTTAAATTTATGTTTAAGTGGTGAAAAGTGGTGACTGAAACTGTTGGTCTGGGGGTCTCAAACTCATGGCCCGTGGACCATTTGCAGCCCGTGGAACGATATTTTGCGGCCCCCACCTTGGTTTGAAAGTTAAATTTCTAATAATATTTTATAGATTTTTTTTTCTCCACATTTTATGGTAAATCCTATAGTTCTCAAAACACTGATCCACAGCCTCCTTCTGGTTCAGTGTTGTCTTACACAGAATCTATGGGAAACTGAAAGGTGACGTGTCCCTTCGATGACATGATAGTGTGGGTGGTGTCCCTCAACTTATTTGAGTTTGAGACCCCTGTGTTGGTCCTAGAATGAAGTATTCCAATGTAAAGCATATGTGATTTTTATTGAGCAATTACATGCATATGTAATAATTATGATATATTTTGGTTGTGTTTTTCCAAGTACAAGCTTAGCTTGAATAAATGTTGTCTCTTAATGATGATCCGATCGGGGTCTTCACTTGAATTATAGTCTTTTCTTCTGAGTTTTTTCTTCTGAGTTGTCAGATTTATTTTCCCTTTTTCCTCATTTCAGGAGCAAAGGAGGAGACCCGCTCTGAAAACCACATAGGAGATGAATTATAACAGCTGGGATTCGGGGGGGAAAAAAATCACTATATTTATTGACAGTGTAAAAAACGTTCATCTTTATCATCATGTTTTCTCCTCAGTTTTGTTTTTTTTTTTCACTTCCTGTGTTTGACTTCCTTTATTGGAACAACCTGGAGTTTGAATGGATGACGATCTGAAACCACATTCATCACCTGGTCTCCTTCACCTGGTCCTTCTCTCACGGATTCTGTCGTGGACGGAGGACACCTCCCTGCTCTTTACTAAAGAACCAGTGAAATAAAACTGAGTTCTGAAAACGAGTGCTTTGGTGAAAATTGAAGTCCAGACAGAATTCCTGTTCACAACTGACACTTCTCACCAGCAATCGTGCAAGAAATCGTGGTCTCATTATAACAGACATAAGGCCAGAGAGGGCGCTGTTTCACTGTCTCGATGTTTCTTATTGTGCCGTCAGATGAAGTTCACTGCTGTTTTCTGTCAGTTTTTTTTTTTTTTTCAAACCTCAGAATTTTGCTTCTCTTCACAGATTCCCAGAGAATAAATTATTTCATTGAGCTGCAGTTCTGTGTAAAGTTTGAGGCCGGTGCATACTTTTATTCACTCATATGCTTCCTTTTTGCTGTCAAAGATTTAAACTTAATGGAGAGATTAAAAAAATTCATCTTTATTTGAAGGTAAATGCAAAAAAAATAAGATTGGAGGATGAGATGGGAGCCTTCTCGTCTAATTCCCTGGTTTGTGGAAAGTAACCCCAACAGTGACACCCCCTGGGGAGGTGGTGTAAAATCACGATTGAATCCATGATGAGGTTTTCTCTACATTAGCTTTGAATTTTTCGATCTGCAAAGTAAGGAAGGATAGATGTAAGATTTTGGCACAGTGATGTAGGTCTATGTTACGATAATGATACATTTTATGAAATCTTCATGATGTCCTGATTTTCCTGGTATTTCTGTTTTCCTGCTTGATTTTGAACATTGTCAGCAAAATGTTCTTGGTATTAATGTTTTCTTTTTTGGAGAGAGATGGTTACTCTCTCTTACTTTGGCCTGGAGCATAAACGGTGGTTGTGAAATGTGAAATTTATATTGAGTTGGTTCTCAAAAATGGTTTTCTACAGCACTTAAAGGCTTGTGGTTACTTGAACACAACATGAGCGCACATGAGGTCCAACAGGTCAGTTTAGATTGGGACAACTGATGGTGCACCCCTCTCCCTCCCAGAGCACCCCCTTCAGAGATCAGACCAAAACAGGGCTCACCTTCAGGGCTCTGTTGGTCAGACTTCCTGCCCATTAGATGTTTTATTTCTTTCTCTTTCTCACTTTGAGTGGAGTGTAAGATAACCTGGATTAGTTGAATTTTTGATTGTTATTTTGGAAAGAAAAACTGACCATGAAAGAACCCCATAAATAAAACACAATGATGTTTCTGAACTGTTAAATAAAAAAGGTTTTGTTTTTAAGAATGTCAGTTTATTAAACACTTGAAAAAAAGTTTGCGTATCCAGTACTCAAAGTTATCCATCATGGCTCTGATTCAGGTTCTTAATCTGCCTACTAACTATTTAACATTTCATCTTTCTAAACCAGTCTTTTTCATTTACTTTCTTAGTCCACTATTAATACTGTTGTAAAACTCTTTGGGTGGGAGACGCCCAGAAGGTAGACGTGTACGGAAGGGAAATCCAGCACTAACGCACACACTTGTCTGTCCAGCTGATGATGATTTACACTTGAGCGCCCTCTTTCACTTTCCTTTTCAATACTTTTGCTGTCTTTGAGTTGACTTATAGAAATCCAAATGTACGGTTGGAAGAAAGATTGGAAAGACTGCATTTGCGAAGGCCTAGTGATATTGTATTTAATACTATTACAATCAATGCCTTTGTCTCCAGAAGAAACAACTTCTTCTGGAGTTGTTTAATAACTATCATCTAGACCAGGGGTCTCGAACTCAATTAGTTGAGGGCCACCACCCACACCTACAAAGGGAGTTCTACCTACAACTCCTTTCTCCTGGGAGACATTGACTTGGTAAATCAGCCCAGGGTTGGGCAAACATTTTGACTCGCGGGCCACAAGCAGTCCTAAAATTGGACACGAGGGCCGAGTCAAGAGTAGAGTAAACACTTTTGTCTGAACTAAGATAATTGGCACGTGAAAGTCCTGTATAAAACCTCAGATGCTAAATTTCTAATACCCTTTATGACACCATTAACTGGGGAAACACAGGCATTGCAAGCAAAGGGCAGAAGTATAACGATAATATAAATAAATTACTTAATTTGGACAAGGTTGGTGGGCCGCATTAAGAAGCTCAACGGGCCCCCGAGCCTTAGTTTACCCATGCCTGAATTAACCTGACTAAAAAAACCTCTCAACCCTTAATCAAATTGTTGCACTTAAGCTACATAATAGCATTAAATGTGGTATTTAACTATAGTTATTATTATTATTATTATAGTAATTAAAACTCAAGCACTTGTCACTGATTTTTACTATTTTGACTCACAGAGATAGTTTTGATGCCCAACCAATTGGAATCGACAAAAGCAACTGATCAGATTCTTCTTTGCGCCCATTTACACACATTTAGCCGAGTTAAATCCATTACTAGTAACGATGCTAACGTTTGGAATCATCATTAAAATATTAACCATAAAGCATAAACCACCATAGTGTTTCTAAATCACATTTATTAGCAACAGAATCACAAAAAAATGTCTTAAACTAGGCAATGGCGTGACATGGGAAAACACCCTGACCTGCATTACCTAAGCCCACGTGAAAGAGCCCTTAAAACCCTTTTTACCCTTAACTCTATTCTACATTAAAGACAGTGAATGACCCAGGACAGCATACAGGCTTATATTCCTAAGGTTATGAATGCGGGAGTGATAGTGTTTCTTAAAGTGAACTAGACTTCCTCCAGGGCGTAATGTACTTTATACCATGGTGAAAGCCCCACCAGTTCATCTACTGTTTCACACCTTGTCCTCTTTACTTAAAACATGTTCTTCACACGGCTGAATAAAAGGCTCAGGGTCAGAGTCGCGACAATAGGAGACACAGGACATTCTTCTTTTTCCTACTGTCTTATTTTAATGTATTATATTCAATATACTGAGGCCAAGGATGAAAACAAAAGGCAGAAGACTTCTGAACTTTGTATTCATTTTTGGCTCCCATCTAACTGTACAAGGTAGAACATACAGGAAGAAACAGCTCACTGTCGTCATGAGACCATGTCATTCTTTGGGGTTCAGAATTGTGTTGTTTATAATTCTTCTGGAGTTGTAGTTCTGGTAGAAGACAAAGGCCGCCAGAGTCAGACAGATGGCGCCAATGATGCCGGCAATGACGGAAACCGCCACTACGGTGTCGTGAGTCTTTTGGTGGCCTGTGGACAAGAGTTTAGTTTAGTTTAGTCACAATGAGATTGTTTAGGGACAATCACATGGGTGTGTTAGTGTGACGCAGTGCAAATGGACTCATGATTATTTATCCTTGGGATTAAGGTTCATTGGTGACACATTTTCTAGCCTTAACTCAAAGATTAGGGACAATGGTGATCTGGCGGTTAAGGAACCGGACCTGGGTTCCAGGTTCAAATCCACCAGCTGCCAGGTTTCCACCAGTGAGCCCACCTTCCCCACCCACTGCACTCAAAGCTGCCCACTTTTCTCTTTGGTGATTGGTTGAATGCTGCAGTCTGTGTCAAAATGTCACAATGACAGGTGACAAGTTTGCTTTCCTTCCTTCAGCAAGGAAGGACGCCAATCTCGGACTCTCGTAAAAATGTGGACAAAATGTCTGGGTCACTGATTGACAACACTAGGAGAAATAAAAAAAGAAATCTGGCATAATGGGAGTTGAAATTGAGCGTTTCTCGTTTGGGAGCTACAATCAAAGTAATTTCAATAATCTAATTAAGGTGTTCTGGATTAAAATGTAAAAGAAGGAGTAGAAAATAATGTAAAAAATACTCAAAATCTAAGTCTTTAGTGTTCCCACTCACCTTGTATTCCTGATAATCCAAGAGGAGGAAGGGACCCGACAGTGAATCAACTATTCAGGATACATTTGAGAAGGAGTGAACGTCTTGATTTCGATATAACACCATTTCAAATGATTGGACCTGTCTCTTATACACATCTTCTAGCCTTAACTCAAAGATTAGGGACAATGGTGATCTGGCGGTTAAGGAACCGGACCTGGGTTCCAGGTTCAAATCCACCAGCTGCCAGGTTTCCACCAGTGAGCCCACCTTCCCCACCCACTGCACTCAAAGCTGCCCACTTTTCTCTTTGGTGATTGGTTGAATGCTGCAGTCTGTGTCAAAATGTCACAATGACAGGTGACAAGTTTGCTTTCCTTCCTCATTGGTTGAAACCTATCAATGTTCTCTGTGATCCTGTGGAAACAGAACTTCAGCCTGAGCCTGACCTTCAACCTTCACTCTGCCGCCACAGGAACACAACATCGAGCAGTGTCCCCATCCTGCAGCCTGTCCCTACCTGTAAGATAGATTGACAACCTTGCCTTTCTAAGTAAAGAAGTTCAGGAGAAGACATTTGGTCTTCAGCAAGGAAGGACGCCAATCTCGGACTCTCAGTAAAAATGTGGACAAAATGTCTGGGGCACTGATTGACAACACTAGGAGAAATAAAAAAGAAATCTGGCATAATGGGAGTTGAAATCGAGCGTTTCTTGTTAGGGAGTTACATTCAAAGCAATCTTAATAATCTAGTTAAGTTGTTCTGGATTAAAATGTAAAAGAAGGAATCGAAAATAACTAAAATCTAACGAAAATACTCAAAATCTTAGTCTTTAGTGTTTTCACTCACCTTGTATTCCTGATAATAAGTCTGTAAGAAAACAACAAAGAGCACAGTCGTGAGCAAAGGTAGATTCAAGGTGTGACAAAGTTGATTTGACGATTTTTCTTACCGTTGTCTAAGCGGATGATTATGGGACTTGAAGTGACCGTGGTGGAGTCGCTCACAGTGGTGTCCTCGTCATCAGCGGCCCTGCGTCTCCTCCCGGGAAAGACACCGGGAAGGGCACACCTCTGTACACAGGAATAATCATTTAAATATTTTTACATAGGTTAAGTTTTAGTTTTTTAAAATAACATAAGCATATGTATATTATCTGTATAAAACACTGGGATGACCTGCTGCCACCTAGTGGTGGGAGGCTTGTTTTCATTTCAAGTATTACACCAGCTTTCCAATTATGTCCACATAGCCCCGCATGTTCACATGACACTTCACCGTGCCCCCACAAGAGGGCCGGCCTCTCTATGATACTATGATTTAATGACTAGTTGTTAATATCTTCATGATTGAAGATCGTACGTAGAGAGACAGATGTAAAAGTGCATTGTCTGACAGTGGGGCAGTGGTTGCCTGACCTGTATGAGGCTGGGGCAGATGGCATTGAGACACAGTCTGGTGGCACAGTGGACGTAGTAGGTGGAGAGGGTGTCGTTTGTGTTTTCAATGAAGCGAAAGATCTCAAATGAGAAGCGAGCTTCCTGATGAATTCCATTTCGGGCTATCACCGTCTGACTGTCGCGATGACAGCTGCCAAGGACGGAAGTTTGTGAAAATTAGCACTGGGCACAAAACATACAGTACTAATAGACGTCCAAAAGAGTAGGTGTACATAAAATATATACATATATATATATATAAGTATATATATAAATACATATATATATATATATATATATATTGACTGTTAAGTAGAATTATATTACGTTAATATGTCGTAACTTAACCTCACCTTATCTTGTGTAATGTATTTGTTATGCATGTGTTACCTATCATTGCATTATTTTATGTTATGTGTAGTTACATTACGTTACTTTATGTTTTGTCAAGTTAGGTTACATTAGGTTACTTGATGTGACATTACCTTAAGTTCTATTACATTAAGTTCTATTACATTAAGTAAGGTTACATCAAGTTACATGATGTGATGTCGCGTTACGTTTTGTGTCATTAAGTTTTGTTTCATCAAGTTTGTTTCATTTACAAGTTCTATTACATTACAGTTACATTACATTAAGTTATTTTCATTAAGCTACATTAGGTGAGGTTACATTATGCTATGTTACAATAGGTTACATTACAATAAGTTACATGACGCAGCAGTACATGACGTAAAGTAAGTTAGATTACGCCACGTTAAGTTATATTGAGTTAAGTGATGTAAAGTTACATTAAATAACATAACATTGTAACTTAACATTTCATAAAGTTTACGTTAAGTTATGTCACGTTAAGTAACGTTACGTTAAAATACATCATATTAAGTTACGTCACTGAACTTGACTAGACTCGATCTATCATTGGAGAAATTGTTCTGCATTGCGAGTGTAAATTATTGAAAGACAAGAAAAAAATGCACAAAAAGAAGCTATGCTAAACTCCAATTTTACCCTCATAAGCCACAATATTTTACCCAAATGTGTTATATGACCATGGAGTGATGAAATGTATTTTTTCATTTTCTTTTTTGTCTGAACTGAACTCTTACCCAACAAAGAGATCATAGGAATTGGTATCAATGAGAAAAGGAGAAGTTGTGGCGTAACAGCGATCCAAGAGCACGTTGAACCTGCAGAAAGACATTGAAAAACAAACAGCTGAAGCAAAATATATGCAAAAATTTACTCACATATTTACAGTACTGTTATACTGTAGTTATATATTTTTCTTATACGAGTCATTCTGAGAGATGATTTACTGGCAGAGATGACCGAGATGCTAATTATAGTTTGGTGCGTGAAACTGAACCTGTTGCTGAGGTTTGATGCTTTCACTTCCACAAAGATCCTGGTCTTTAGCTCCAGGCCCTGTTGAGGGATTCGTAGCAGGGAGGAGTAGTCGTTGTCCTTCACAGCCAATCAGAGAAGAGAAAACAAGGCTTCAGTAAAGACCGACATATTGACTTCTACTATCATTTCCTATTTGGTTGGCGCCTGTCTGGGCGGCACAATAGACCTTTTTAATACAATCTTCTTATACAGGTTTCTGTATTAAATTGTTGTTAACAACAGCTAGTGAGGTTGTCGGTGCAACCACTGCACCACCACTGTTTCCACAGATCACCCTTGACTCAAACACTGCTTTCGAGTGTATGAAGCAAACAAATGAGACAAACATTTGATCCATAAAGAGTCTGTATGTTACTATTGATGTTTACTGAAGGCTCTGTTGGCTTCAAGTACAAACCAGTGTTTGCACCCCTGGTGGTCATTAGAGGTACTGGGTTTTCAGACACCTCCATGTTGGCTTTGAGATTAATAAGAAAAGACAAAGGTAATTTTTGAATGAACTCATCATTTGTTGTTTTCATGATCTCTTCCTGGTCAGTGCATAAGGCTTGTAGCTCTGTAATGTTTTGGGGCTGTATTTTAGCTGTTAAAAAGTGGGAATTTGTCAAAATTGATAGAGTCATGAGTTCATTGAAACATAATATCAGACCATAGGATATACCGCAGTCTCTTTAGAGGCCCCAGACCTTTAAATACCATATTTTCCTGACTATAAGTCACACTTCTATGGCTGGGTTAACCACATTTACGCAGGTCAGACTTGTATTTCTAAAATACATAACTTTACATTTTTGCCTTTCATAGTCACTGTCTCACCTCATACAGTCGCATGCTCAGTGTGCTGATGAAGCTGCCATTGTTTTCTCTGATCGCCAGGCTGACCCCAGACCTGTGGAGTGGAGAAAGGTGGGGGATTTTTTGTCAACAACTGTAAATTAGTGCAGGCACCACCCAAGTCATCAACAACCAGGTCGTTACTCACTCGATACAGTAGGAAACAACACCTGTCTGAAACTTAACGCACAGGTAACGCACAATAGTGAGCACAGATGGCTATACCTAAATAGGGTAATGTGATATTTGTTTTAGGTGTAGACAGTATTTTGTTCATTCTGCCTGTGTTTCAACAGACAAACTCTTCTACAAGTTTTGTAGTATTTCCCATTCCTGTTTTGCAGTATTCTGCTGTACTCCATTCAATTCTGCTCTCCCCAGGTATTACTCTCCACTCTACCTCGCTCAGTCAGGTTGGTTGGACTCGAATGGTTTCATGGAACTTGACATATTTTGTCATTGGTCAATTTTTGATTGTACTTATTATACGTCTGTGATTCTTCTTTATCAATTGAAACATACTGCTCTGCTCTATTGTATTCTGCAGTAATTATATTATTATCAATTATATTTTACTATTCTATGCTACACTATACTGCGCTAAACTGTACTACAATACCGTTCTATGTTATACTATACTGCACCATACAATACTAAACTATACTGCACTATACAATACTGTTCTATGCACTAACCTAAACTATACTGACCTATACTCTACTATGCTATACTAGAAAACATTATGTTACACTCTACTACATACTATGATATACTTTACTATACTGTATTACACTATTCTACACTATAATATATTATACTACACTACAGTATAGTACGCTACAATACTGTTCTATACTATACTGCCCACACAATACTCTGCTGTACTACACTCTACAATACTATTACTACTATTACTACTACTACTGCATAACTATACTGTACTTGACTAAATTATATTACACTCTACTACATTATACTCTAATATACTATGCTACACTACATTACACTATTCTACACTATACTGTGCTATTCTATCCCTAACTATACTACTGTACTATACTATCAGTATGCTATATAATACTGTAAGAACTCTTCTCTTGACCGTTTGACATCTTGACAGCTTTAGGTTTTTTATTGTTATTTTTACACTGTACTACAAACCATACTATTCATACTTCAGTAGTATTTTGTTCATTTACATAGTTATGGTTTTATACCCTTCCTCTGGATTGTAATTGTTTTCAAGTAACAAAATAAATTCTGATAACAGGTTAGATTTAAGGTGGACAACACATCATATAGAAACAGAGATACACATTCTAGATCATTAACAATATTTAAAGAGTCACCTACACAGTCATCTGTGTATTGTTGACAAGGTACTGTAGAGCATAACGGCAGGAGAACCTGTACATCGCCTCCTGTTGGTAGGTGATGGCACCTGCTGTGATGTCTCTCGTAGAGAGCATCCCAGAGATGTTGACAAAATGAACGCTGGAGAATTCTGAAAAAATACCTGATCCTTGTTCCACGTAGACCTTTGAAGAAGAAACGAGAAAGGTTTGAGTTTGGGGGGGTAAAAGAGGAAATGCTTTTCACTTGTCTGCGTTTGTGTCAACTTACTCCCAGTGAACTGGAGCAGCTACTGATGCCTTCCTCTGTGATTGTGAAGTTGAATCTGACAACGGGAGGTTTTACTTTCCAGTCTGCAACACCGTGACACTCCGGTTTGGAGTGTTCTGAGTTTAAGGCCAGCAAAGATTCATTGTAGCCGTTAAAGTAAATGGGGCACAACAGGATGCTGATGTCTATGGTTTGGGCTCCACATATGACATCGATGTCCGAGTTAACTGAGTGACACAAAGAAGAAAAAGAAGATGATTTAGCTTTTAGGATATGGCAACAATCGCAATATGTAAATAAGTTTATCCTAAGGAGCCACATAGCCACTTACTAGTATGTTTTTCATCATCAACACAACAAATAGGAAAGGATTCCTTAACTACTACAAACTGATCAGAAACAGTACTAATAAAGTTTTTGTGTCCCAAGAAACTTTGACACCGTATTGGCACTGACCTGGACTCCTGTAGGTGCTATCTCCACCACATCCATTTTGACCGTATGTCAAAGAAAAACTGGCAAGCTGATAGGTAAGAAGGACCATCCACATTGTCCTTGCACTACGGAGACAAACGAGAATGAAATAGACTCTCACTGTCCTCTCTTTGTAGCATAAAACAACCAAAAAAAAAGAAAAAGAAAAAAAAATCAACATCAACTTTTGACAACATTTCAGTCCAATTAATACTTATTTAGGTTAATTAAAGGTTAAATGTGGGGAAACTGTAAAAGTACTGTCTCACTGACACAGTATTATTTTCATTAGGTAGTTTCTGAAAAACTGCATATTTTAATTACAAATTACAAATTATTATAATTATCATTTTGAGCAGCAGCAGTAGTATCATCAACAACCTGAATCATAGTAATTATAGTCATGATAGTAATAACAATAATAATAATAATAATAATAAAAGAATATCTAGTAAATTGAAAGGTTTTGTAGAATATACAAGACGATTATTTGTCCACATATTAAAATCAATTTTGTTCATCTATGATTGACGATACAGTAAAAGAAACTCTGTTGCAATAAAAATACATATATTTTTGGCAGGTTTGCATGACTTTAAGTACTTTTATTTACCATCATTCTCTTCATCTCTTAATGGAAAAAAAATATTGGACATACAACCGTTTGTTGCCTATTGTTGTACTTCAATTTTTTGTATAATAACTTGTACTTTTCGATGAAGTTTCTAGTTACACTGCTCCTGTGCTCAACTTTAGCTGTCTGAACCGGATTAAATTCATCTAAAAGTGTATCTCCAATGAAGTCAGAGCTGCAGTGACGCTGTGACTTCACCCAGCTCAGTTAAAATCCTTCCAAGATCTCGTACTGATAAACACCTGGAGTACACCGTAGGTTAAAGAGAGCGTGGCCTACCTTGTGTGGAAGCTTCCCCACCTTTTTCCCTCAGTGTGTTGTGTTTGTGTCTCCGTGTTCCTCCATGACGAACATTTATAGTGTCCTCCTTTCAGGCCAATGGCGGGAGGTTCTCACAGAGGGTGAGAAGATGGGGCTGTGGAGGAAGAGGAACACAAGCTGGTGGGATCCTAGGAGGAGATCATCTGACACCCAACAATCAGGGCTGTTTTTAGAAACGTGAAGCACCACAGTAAGTATCCATTAATTTAACCTGTCACGTCTTCAATGACATCCACTGAAAAAAATCACGTCACAACATTTAGGGGGAAAACAGCCAGAAGTACTTTGTCATTTTTACTCACATTTATATGTGTGGACATACTGCGTGCCTGAGTGCATGGTTTATATCAGTCTGATAGGTGTGAACACAACATCCACCAACAAACACCAATCAACCAGGTGCCCTTTATACAAAGGTACGAAAAAATGTAGATATTTTCGTATGTTATTTATTTTTCATCTTCATCCTCCATTTCAAGAGCTTCCATTACTTTTGCCAGGGGCGACTAGTCATTGTTGGAAAATGAGGTCTTCTGAACATCATCTTGTAGATGGAGAGTGAGGGAGGGTGGGGGACACACCCTGCCAAACAAAACTTCCCACATTATTGTCACCTGAACCATCACACCTCCACAACAGATCCCCCTGCAGGAACCCTGAAGCCCTCTCTCAACAATGGACTGAGGATGAGCTTTCACAGAGCCTAGCATTGAGAAGGTGTCGTACTCGTGCTTTTTCCCATTCAGCAGCCGTGAGTGGATCAGAGTGGCTTCTTAGCTGCAGGGGACTTTTTAAGAATGATATCCTGGACTTAGGTTGGCCAACACGTGTGGATCTTAAACATTGTTCATACTTAAGACGTTTAAAATGTATTTAGAAATCTCATAATAATGATTCATTCATTCATTCATTCATCCTCTCGGCTTGTGCATTTCCAGGTCGTGGGGGCAGCAGTCTCCACAACTGGCGCACAAATCACACTGCACCACACTGTGAGCCTTCCTGTGGGTGTTTAGCCCATGGTGAATTCCAACCTGAAGCCTTCCAGGTCCAGGTTACCATCGATCCATCATTACCATCAAGGTGATAGGTGCATGTGACTTTTGCAACACGCTGTGGGAGGTAAACAATGAATCATGCGGTGCAAGTTGTTTATCTATTCATACTAACATTGGAACACTTTGAACTTGACTCTGGCTCAGTGTGTCCTTTGCTCTATGATTCATGTCCTCGTTACCTCAGGCTGCAGCTCTTCAACTGAACTGACTGAAGCAGCTTCTTTTTACTGAGCATCTCAGTAACAGGATCTTTTTTTGTTGTGACAGTGTTTCTTTCAATACTTCATTAATATGAATACAAAGCATGTGAGTCAATGTTTATGGTTTTACTCCAATTTTTACATGATTTTTATCCTTTCAGTTTCTCTCTTTATGGAAAGTCCACACCTAATTGAAAGTTTCTTTATGATCGGCTCTGATCATAACGTACTTTAAATGAGCCTTAAATAAATCTGCATGAACACATATAAACACACGTGTGACGAAGAAGGATTTACATTTTACCACAAGGTGTCGCCATTTCCCACTACTTGCAGTGATAAGCATACTGTCAGAAATACACTTATCACTCAAGTGCAAATAGAGAAAGGTGACATTAATATTGTCATTGTAAATATTCAAAGAACGTATATATATATTTTTTTTTAATTTCTACTGCAATCCATAGTTCCACTCCTTCCACCCTGCTGTTTTCACTTTACATCATTTTGCTTTTTACATGGATGTTTGTTTTTATTATTGTTTATTTTACTATTAAAATTAATTAAATAACTCATATTTTTTTGCTTTTCTTCATCATTCTATTCCATCAGAGCGGCGACTTGGAAAAACTAGGCATAATTACATTGACAACGCCCCCTTGCACAACCAGTATAAGTAACGTTGCTTTGTAAATTTGTGTGTGCCATCTCGGCTTTATGATTGGTCCAATTTGAAACAGAGGCCGAGTGTTTTGGCAAGACGGTCTTTCTATTGGTGCATCTGTTTCAGACTAGATCCACCAATCAGAAAAGGAGTCGTGGTTTATATAAATTTTCGCTCGGGTCTCTGTGACGTAAAACGGTGTGGTTGCTATTGTCACCTTTGTTTGTGTTCGGCGTGTTAATTCGAGTACACACCCACCCTCCAACATGTCTGGCAGAGGAAAAACCGGAGGTAAAGCCAGGGCTAAGGCCAAGTCTCGCTCCTCTCGTGCTGGGCTTCAGTTCCCAGTGGGTCGAGTCCACAGGCTACTGCGTAAGGGCAATTATGCGGAAAGAGTCGGCGCCGGAGCTCCCGTGTATCTGGCGGCTGTGCTGGAATACCTCACCGCTGAGATTCTGGAGCTGGCAGGCAACGCGGCCAGAGACAACAAGAAAACCAGGATCATTCCCAGGCATCTTCAGCTGGCCGTACGAAACGACGAGGAGCTCAACAAGCTGCTGGGAGGTGTGACCATTGCCCAGGGCGGTGTGCTTCCCAACATCCAGGCTGTTCTCCTGCCTAAGAAGACGGAGAAGCCAGCTAAGAGCAAGTAAAGACTCTTCCGAGGCTCTGCTTCACCCCGGGACAAAGCTAAAGGCTCTCGAATTTTCATAGTGTTTCCGTGTTTTTGTTTGGAATTAAACCTTTTTGAGTAGGGGCGGTGTCTGAGTGGAAACACACCGCTTCCTCTTCGGGACTATTCACGGACTCGGTTATCCTCCGTGTTGCTGTTGGAAAATGGAGGCGCTCTCTGAAGGCTAATGACGAAGGAGGCCTTGGAGAAGCCCGTTTCTTAACATGGACCAATTCTCAATGGGTGGGAGGGGTGTTTTATTTTCCCCAAAGCTGCTACTAAACGTGTAACGTTGTTTTATTGTTATCGTCATGTTTCAATAAATGTCCTGAGGCCTTTTGGCGCAAGGAAAACTGAGTGTTTATCATGATTTCGGCGGTGGCTTCGTCTTTGTGTGCAGGCTGCACGAGTGGACTGCAGCCATTCTGGCCTCTGTTAGACAGTGGGAAGCTAACACGGTAGATGTGTTAGTTTGTAGGAATGTTATTGAATTCCCAAACTCAAATTATGGGTTAAAAATTAAACTGAAAGATAAAAGGAGCTTTGTGCCACAATGGTCTATCCATGGGGCTCTTACACCTCGAAAGCGAGTAGACCAAAGTAAGGAAATTGATATTAAACAAATCCATAATACATGAGGATCAGAACTGAAAACCATAATTAACAGTTTAGGACAGACACTTCTGCACTCGTAATCGTTTACTGATAGCTGACTGTTAGGGATGAATTGAGTTTGATTTTGTTATAATTTATTTGTAGCTCACCAATTTTTTTTTAATACTTTTAACAGAATTTACTATGAGACTAAGCCAGGAGTGGAGCATTACTGATTCCTGTACTGAAATTTGACACTTCATGCCAATGTGAAGCAGTCGATTAGATTTGTGTAAATTCAGATAAATGGAGTGTCTATTATGTAAATGCTGTCATTGTTGGATGATTGGTTTAACTTGGATAAGTTTGGCAGGAAGTCAGACTGGCCCCCAGGCCTTAGTTGGCCTAGCTAATCTGTCTTTGTTGTTCTAACCCAGTGTTCCCTAACCTTTTTTGCGCCACAGACCGGTTCGATGTCTCGTACTATTTTCCCTTGGCAGATAAATACCCCTCAATAAAAATACATTTCCAGTGTTCTGAAATATTTTCTTAACTGTAAAATCTTCCTACCCAAATTAACTGCATGCACACAAGGGTTTCCCAGCCTGTAACTTTATCCTACCAGACCAGTATAAAAAGTTAGAATCTTTTATTGTTTTTACTGAGAAAATATTTCCTGATCAAATATAGTTGCATTATTGATGATGGAATCCTAGCCATTCTATTGTTCATTTCTTTTGTTGACATGGCTATGGATCAAGTGGAAGATGCCAGATGGGGCCAAAGGGAAAATTTCTTTGCGGCCCGGCACAAAACTCACCCACGGACCGGTCCATAATATGGTGAATGGCTCAGCGCAGTTTGTTTTTAGTGTATGACAGTGCCCATCCTCCTAATGTCAATAGTTTTAAAGTTAATATTTACATCTTAAACTGGTTTGGGCAGAGTAGCTACCCTACATTCTCTGTACTGGCATTATGTAACACATTAAACATTCAATTAAGCAGTCATTAGATTAAATAATTATAGGACTTGTTTTATTGCTTAGGGCAGTGGATTAGCGGATAAAGATGCAGACTTGGGTTCGCAAGGTTTCCTGCTCGAATCCCCCTACTGCCAAAGAACCGTTGAGGTGCCCTGAGCATGGTATCAGCCCTTCACACCCCTCCCGGGCAGCTCAATAGCTGCCCACTGCTCACTTTGACGATGGGTTTAATGCAGAGGCCAAATTTCTTTGTGCCAACGTCACAATGACAAAAAAAACAATGTTTTTGTAGCAATTAGTGATAAAGAATATTCGCTGCCAAATTTTATATCCGAGTCAAATCTGTGTGTCAGTTTAGTGATATAGAAACAGGAGTAAAGCCAGACATGGTTAAGAGAAAACACAAAAGACAAACTACTTAAGTTTTGTAGCATCTTTAATATTTAACCATTCACAGCCCATAAGTAAAAATCCAAATAACATGTTTGGACCCACAGAACATTAGTCTGGTAGTAAAGTGGTACCAGATACAACATAATATTTATTTGGTTTAATGTAGATAATGTGGTATGCTAAACAAATCTATAATAGCTGCAGACACTGAAGTTGTGTTGTTACTGCCTTGTTTTTCCCTATTTCAAGTTTTAACCACTTAACCTTCGTCAACATATTTTAACCCTATAACTGAGGTTTCCAACCAAAAATAAAATGCAAGATGCAATACTCCATAAAATAGTAAAAAAAAAAAAGTGTTGAAATTCAAGTTACAATAAAGTGCAAGAAACAGAGTTACAAAGACATTACAGCTTTAGGAGACATGCGTCAGTGAAAACTATGTCACTCAGTGCTTAATCCATCATACGTTTAACGTTGACCAATGCTCGTGTTCATGCTTAATCTCGTTTCCAGTGTTGTGGTGTATCTTGTAGAAGGCACAGATTAATCAACCTCCTCGATAGTTGGCCCAGTGGATCCTCCACCTGTGGAAGCGCCACCTGAACCAGGGAAGTTTCCTGGCATCCCGCCGGGCATTCCTCCGGGCATTCCACCAGCACTCTGGTACAACTTGGTGATGATGGGACTGCACACCTTCTCCAGCTCCTGTTGCTGATGCTCATACTCATCCTTCTCTGCAGTCTATACAAGCAAGAAGACAGGAAGATGGATTATTATAACAGTCTAGGAGAGGCCAACAACATCCCGAGACAGTTAACACAATTGTACACTGATCCTCACCTGGTTCTTGTCCAGCCAGCTTATGACTTCATTGCACTTGTCCAAAATCTTCTGCTTGTCCTCATCGCTTATCTTTCCAGCGAGCTTCTCGTCTTCCACAGTGGACTTCATATTGAAAGCATAGGACTCCAGGCCGTTCTTGGCGGACACCTTGTCTCGCTGCACGTCATCCTCTGCCTTGTATTTCTCAGCTTCCTGGACCATGCGCTCTATGTCGTCCTTGCTGAGTCGACCTTCATTGAAGAGGAGACATTCTCATTTAATTCTGTGACGACATTGCAGCTGCATTTTGCCGTGTTCACTTGTTTCATTTTTTTTTATACCTTTGTCGTTGGTGATGGTGATCTTGTTCTCCTTTCCAGTGCTCTTGTCAACAGCGGAGACGTTCATGATGCCGTTGGCATCGATATCGAACGTCACCTCAATCTGAGGGACTCCCCTTGGGGCAGGAGGGATGCCTGTCAGCTCAAATTTTCCCAACAAATTGTTGTCTTTGGTCATTGCACGCTCGCCTTCATACACCTGTTTAGGATTTTAAAAAAAAATTGAATGACTTTGAACATCTTATCATCCTGTAAAATACCCACAAGTCAAGTCAAGACATCCATACGTCTTCTTTTGTTGACATTACCTGAATGAGCACACCAGGCTGGTTGTCTGAGTATGTGGTGAAGGTCTGTGTCTGCTTGGTTGGAATGGTGGTGTTACGCTTGATCAGGACAGTCATTACACCTCCGGCAGTCTCAATACCCAGGGACAGAGGGGTGACATCCAGGAGCAGCAGGTCCTGCACATTCTCAGACTTGTCTCCACACAGGATGGCAGCCTGGACAGCTGTAAATATGGTTCATCTGGTTAGATTTTCTGCTAAAAATGTTGCAAGGCACCTATTGTATTATCTAAGGTGTGTATTTTAATCATTTATCATTTATTTACCAGCGCCATAGGCCACGGCCTCATCTGGATTGATGCTCTTGTTCAGCTCCTTTCCATTGAAGAAGTCCTGGAGCAGCTTCTGGATTTTAGGGATACGAGTGGAACCACCAACCAGCACAATATCATGAATCTGTGACTTGTCCATCTTTGCATCCCTGAGGGATTTCTCCACCGGGTCCAAGGTGCCACGGAAGAGATCAGCGTTGAGCTCCTCAAAACGAGCCCTGGTGATGGAGGTGTAAAAATCAACTCCCTCGTACAGGGAGTCGATTTCGATGCTGGCCTGAGTGCTGGAGGACAGTGTGCGCTTGGCTCTCTCGCAGGCAGTACGCAGACGACGAACAGCCCTCTTGTTGTCACTGATGTCTTTCTTGAACTTGCGCTTGAATTCTGCGATGAAGTGGTTTACCATGCGGTTGTCAAAGTCTTCCCCACCAAGATGGGTGTCCCCAGCTGTGGATTTGACCTCGAAAATACCATCCTCGATGGTCAGGATGGAGACATCGAAGGTACCACCACCAAGATCAAAGATGAGGACGTTCCTCTCTGCTCCAACCTGAAAAAAAATTAAAAGACAAGGTCAGCCTTTCTGTTGTAATGACATTGTAACAGTTGCATAATTCTACATCTAATTATCAACCTCACCTTCTTGTCCAAACCATAGGCAATAGCAGCTGCAGTAGGCTCATTAATAATTCTCAGTACATTAAGGCCTGAGATAGTTCCAGCATCTTTGGTTGCTTGGCGTTGGGAGTCATTGAAGTACGCAGGGACAGTGATGACGGCATTTGACACAGACTGGAAAGAAGATCAGATGTTAAGTATGAGCCTTATTTTTTTTTTTTATTTCTACTAAATAATTTTATCTTTTGACGATTAGGGGACTTACTTTTCCCAGGTAGGCTTCAGCAATCTCCTTCATCTTAGTTAGCACCATGGATGAAATCTCCTCTGGGTAGAATGTTTTGGTTTCCCCCTTGTACTCCACCTCCACTTTGGGGCGCCCACTGTCACTAATGACATCGAATGGCCAGTGCTTCATGTCGGACTGAACAACCGGATCCTCAAATCTTCTGCCGATCAGTCGTTTGGCATCTGTCATCAAATAGAACATCTATGTTTAGCCATTTTCTGTGTTGTTACACATTAATGTCCTCTATTATTGACCCAGACGTGTCTGCATTAGACAGTAGGGTTCAATAAATGTTTAATCTCCCAGATCACTTCACTCTTCTTAACTTACCAAAGACTGTGTTGGTGGGGTTCATCGCAACCTGATTCTTGGCCGCATCTCCAATCAGCCTCTCCGTGTCAGTGAAGGCCACGTAGCTGGGTGTGGTCCTGTTGCCCTGGTCGTTGGCAATGATTTCAACTTTGCCATGTTGGAATACACCCACACAGGAGTAGGTGGTCCCGAGGTCGATTCCTACCGCTGCTCCTTTAGACATGATTGCTTTAAGAAAATGAAACGGTAGATTCAGCATTTTTCCAGTAGGGGGCAGTAATGCGGGGTGTCTTTTACTGCATACATAATGTAACCTGCATTCGGTTGCCGCAAACTTGGTGATTTTCTAATGTGAAGTCGTCATTGTATATAATAGCTTGATCAGAGGTGTAAAAATAGCAGAAGTAACCGTTGTCTAAACGTGTTGTATACTGTATCGTACGAAGGCGTTCCCTTTAACGAGACACGAACTGACACATTACATTTTACAGATGGTTTCATCCGAATCGATTTATAAAAAGTTAACGTTGTAACGTCTAAAAGGCGACTTGACATAATTAAATGCACGCCGTATGTGCTGTGTAGTGGTCCAGTTCAAGTAGCAGATGGGCTAATATATCTTTAAACGCCGTTGTGTAATCCGCAGCATCATGGTGGACTCGAAACTGTCGAACCATTGTCTCCACTGGACCGAGACATCCCCTCCAACCAAGACACACACCGACCTACACTGCACCAAACTATAAACGAACGATTTTAACGGCCACGCCATTGCTGTCCATATCATCGACCCGGTCTCCATTTTTTAACGGAAATAAACGTAAAATATATCATTTCAAAAGTATAATACAAAGTATATGAGAGTTACAGATAAGACATATTTCGGAGCCTACCTGTATGATGTCGAGTTCGACGACTGTCGCAGTTGTAAGGCTTCAGTTGCTGCTACTCGGCTGTTCTGCTGTTCGGTTCGGGTGTGCTGCGTAATTCTCTATAAAGCCTGTGCGGGCCAATCAGCTTCAGACTGGCACTGAGTTTCTAGTACATTCTAGCACAGTCCTTCCGTTACGTATGTGCCTTTTGTCCTCTGATTGGCTGCGAACGTGCTCGGTACAGGGGGCGTAAAGGAACGTAGATATAAAAGAACGTAAACGAAAGTTCTAGAAATTTCTTTTACGTTCGTTAGTTAAAACGAGGAGACAAAGTGATGAAAGGGTGACGCATTAAGGTCGGACACACAGTGGTAACGGCCAGGCCAAGGGAGAATGATACGTATATATATCCGTGTTGGCCATAGTAGTAGACCTACTTAAACTGAACTCCTTTTCCTTATCCTTCGTCCCCTTTTTTATCAACAGTTCCCTGTATCTTCTACTCTAACTCCAACTACTTCTATGTCCTCCCTCATCGCATCCATCAATCTCCTCTTCGTCTTCTACCTAGTAGCTCCGTCTCTAGAATCATTCTTCTACCAGTCTATCCACTGTCCCTCCCCTGAACATGTCCAAACCATCTCAATCTGGCTTCTCTAGCTTTTTCTCCAAACCTTCCTTGTGTTGTCCCTCTAATGTCCTCATTCCTGACCCTGTCCATCTTTGTGTCTCCTAAAGAGAACCTCAGCTTAAACTCCTCCACCTCCAGCTCTGCCTACTTTAACTGAACTTCTTTAGCTTTTACAGATGTTGCCACAGCAAGTCACAAATCTCTTTTTGTCTCCTACCTGGTAGCTCCATCTCATGGATAATTATTCTACTAATGTAACAACATGTATCAACCAACTTAATTTAGATTCATGACAAGAATAAATGCTGCTTCTTACCTGTACCTGTATCTTTACTGTAAAAACGGTTTTCTTTCTTTATCAATCAATCAATCAATCAATTTTTATTTATATAGCCCACATTTACAAAACAAGTTTGTCACATAGGGCTTTACAGGGTTGGTAACATCCTCTGTCCTTAGACC